>CAIGRB010005700.1:0-19249 GCA_903798255.1 Fraxinus quadrangulata | reverse complement strand
ACTTAAAATGGCATTTCTGGCGAACTGAAGTTACTTTCAGAACTATATTTTCTACAGCTGAGATGTGCCAACTTATCAATATTCAAATAGTATTTTTCTTTTTTCAAAATCAGAGATTGAAACAGTGCAACCATGGCAAGTACGACATTAATGAGCTGCCTTTCACAGATTCCTTGAATGTTTAAGCACAAATGATTTCTACGAGAACAATGACAGAACAGGCATGTTTTACAGAAAAAAGAAATCTTCTATCCTATTCACTTGAGCACGTAGGGTCCCTTGAAAAGGCCAAAATAAAGATAATTGTGTATTATCAGAAATCTGGAGAATGCCTATGTTACGTCAAAGTTTTTCCTCCTAAAAAAACTAGATATTTAGCCAGAGGGACAAAGTGATTACTTAAATGCATCAGATGGTTATATTTTGCCCTTAACCTTCAACTAGCAACATCTACTTCCATACATAGGTCAACAGTATAATAGATCATTTTTAATTTCCACAAGCATGTGATTCTAAATTTTTTTAAACCTACTCCATTAAGTTTTTTCGACAAAATCCGCAGTCACTTGCGACTGCTGAGTGCTCAAACTGCTACGTACCATGTATTGAACTTCTAAAACTACGTAAGCAACAAGGTGTCAATCAACAACAAATTAGGCAAAGGTGAGTGAAATTTGACCTTTTTTGGTAAAAAATAATCAGCATAAACCTGGAAAAATTTACTATGAACAACAATGAAAATTAGTTAGGTGAAAGAATTGGTTTCTCATTCAGCCTGTAGCAAATGCAGAACAGCAGTTTCCTTTACAAAGTTAAATTAAGATGTGATAAGGAAAATGCAGTCAAACTCCAAGACATCTCCATATCCTACAAGCACCGTCAATCCTTTAGTCCCCTTCAGAATTTGACAGGAAGAAAATTGTTTCCTTCACATTTTCTTTCAATTCCCATCCTATTTTTCCACTTAAGCAACACTAAACAATGCCATCTCTTAAAGTGAACCCTTGATGTTCTGCAAGTAACTAAAAAGTGTTCACACGCACTTAAGCCCAAATAAATTTTGAGAAAACAAATGCAAAGACAGCAAGTAATCAGAACAAAGTCCCGCAACTGCAACAAAGCACTCTACACTGGGCGTTCTCTCTTCCTTCTCTTTTCTCCGCAAAAGTAATCAGTTATCAAAGGGACATGCCAAACAGAAAGTCGTAAAAACTTGTTAACTGTAGCAAACTTACCTTGTTATCCCAATGAAACACATATATCTACCTACTAATACCAAAATTAATAAAAACAATGTCACAGCAATATTAGCTAAATTAAGTAAAATCAGCCAAGAAAATCAAGAAAATAAGTAAAAGTAAAACAAGATAATGAAACAGATAATAAAATTAACATACTTTAGAGCCATTTTCCGATAGGCACTCTTGATTTCCTGATCCGTAGAATTCATGTTAACCCCCAAAACCTCATAAGGGTCTCTTCGCAGCAACTGCTTCTCACCATCTTTTTTCTCCGTCTTCGATCTGTGCCCTGGCATTTTCTTATTTTCGAATCCGCACACAAAAAGAATTCGTAAAACAGGTTGTAAATTTTTTAGCTCAATACAAGCCTAAATCTCGACACAAATATTCAAGTTCTTCCCACATTTCAGTAAGACATAATGTTCTACGTATTTTAAAAAGATTATGGGAAGATTAAGATGGAGAAATGTAGGGAAACCCTAAAACTGACTCACTAGAAACTTATTTTTAGAAAAAATAAAAATGAACTTTATTTTGAAATTAATCGAAAGTTTGTCATTTCTGAGGGAAAACTGACGATGAAAACTTCGGAAATTTCTCAAGAATGGAACAATTTGAGGACAAAAAGCTGAGGAAAAATGCAGTGAAATTGGGTGGCTTTTTTTTTTGGTTCCTGTCTTCTTGTCTTTTTATACAGGAGAAATTCCACTGCTGGTCCTCAACCTTCTAAAATAAATGAGTCAATCTCCGCAACCTTTCAATTTATTAGCATACTATGTACGTATATGTAGGAATCATTCAAATAATAATTAAGCCCTTGTTTAATAAGTAAATACATTTAAATACTTATCGACTGCAAGTTATACAGAACGTGAGAATAATAGATAAATAGTAATTATGAATACTATGAAATGTGTGATTAACAAAATATTTTAATTATTTTCCAAACATGCTCTAAATCATTAATGTTATTATGAAGCTAAATTCTTCTGTCTAACTTGGACTTGTGCTTATATATTTGAATTTTACGAGATTCAGTCTCTATTTGATAATCATTATTTAAGTAAAATAGAGTTTTGAACAGTAATTTGTTGTAGAGTGTTCGGTTATAAAGTATGAAAAAAATTTAAATTTACGTACAGAATATTTTATTGTATGAATGTATAATTTAAAATTAGTACGTAGAAAAAAGAAAGTTTTGAATTACATTATTTAGATGTTTTCATCACTTAGGACTAACTTCTCCTTTTTAACTACGGAAGACTAATTTGATATTGGAACAATTCATTGTGGACCAATGGTATAATTTTGCCTCGTACATACGTTGTGTTGAAAAAATTCAAATTTATTGTCATCTCTTGCTAACATATGCGGTGGGTACATTGCGCTGCTTCATAGCGTGAATCTAAGTAGTGTAAGTTGCCCTTTGCCACGTGAGAGAATTATTGGCCACCAAGACAGATGGCGTATCGTGCGCGCCCGGGCGCACGCAAAAGATGAGACCGATTTTAATTTCCTTTTTCTCTCATTGGTTTTAAATTATATAGGATAAATTAAGTTAATTATTGACTAATTAATTAATAAAGTAGATCAGATTCACTGGCATAATTGAAGGGTAAAAGGTAAGACATTAAAATCCCAATCAGTGTGGTGAGAATGAATATGAAATTTGACCCAAAAAATACTCATGCGATAATGATGTTTAATTATGTTTTATTTGACAATTATGAATACGATTTATTTCCACACCTACAAATATGAATCTCTAACCCCCGTTTGACCATTAATTGGCAAAAACAAAATTTTATATGGTAAATTTTTTAAGAATGCGTGGTTAAAAATTAGGAAATTTTTTTGAATTTACGTGTAAAATATTTTATTTTGTGAATATGTAATTGAAAATAAGTATTTAGAAAAAATAGTTTTATAATAAAATATGTCGAACATGAGCTAGTTTAATTTTACATTTTTTTTACTCGACCGTTTTGACTCTGATTTTTAGTGTGTCAAATTGCTTCAGCCTAGGTCGTTCGAATCTTTTTTACACCCATAGATATGAATGTGGCTTTCATACTAGAAAATATCAATATATGGCTTTGTAATTATACTATTGATTAGATTCCAAAATAGGTTAACGAAAAAATGAAACAGTATCATCAATATATAATAATATCTGAGTTGAGAATCATTTAACATCTTCACTAATATTTGATAATTCTTGATATGTCCCTCAATTAATATGATCTTTAATGAACTCTCAATTAAGTACTCATATATGCTCACATATGTACATAAATAATAATATCCATGTAATTATTTTATCATTCACATTTTATCAAAAGTAATGCATCAAATCACAAATCGTCACATGTATGTCTTGTAGGACGACACTGATAATTTTCATCATGAATAAAATTATTATTTTATCACACATTCAACTTCAAGCCTATTAAGATTTCACACAATAGCATGAAAAGCATGTTTCCATCGTATTACTAAATTATGTATCATGTTGTAAATGGTAAGTTATTGGTGAGTGATAATTGTATCTCTGCAATTCTATAAATTATTACCATATGTAGCCATAATCCTTCCCTATAAATATAGGGTTTTGGTTCTCAATATAATATACACACAAGTCTATTGACTTTTATTCTCTTTTTCTCTCTTTTCACAGGACGTTTTTAGTGCGATTTCTCTCCAAAATAGTATATATTTAATTGTACACAGATGCAATAATTTCCTTGCCACAGTTAACGATTTTTTAATGGCCGTCAAAAAAAAAAAAAAATTTTTGCGCCTCCATAATATGCCTCTTTCTCTAACCATAAATTTTCTCTCAAGATAAAAGGATGCACACGATTTCTGCCTGCATAAAATATCTCTCTTCCTTTTACCAATAACTTTCTCTTTCTCTTTCTAAGAAAGTAACCACATGTGATTAATGATTGTCCATCGTCAAATCAGACACATTCAATCTATTACATTGACAGGCTGACCGAAGTGAGGTACTTGTCTTTTGTGTGTTCGGTAGTTTAGGAGGAATATGTATTTTGAGAGATTTCTACTCCGAAATTTGGTAAGAAAATATATTTATTCTACTATTTTGTCTTAATTTTCTTTTCTTCTTGTATATTATTCGGTTAATTATCGTTCAATTAATTATTATACTTTTATTATAAAATGTTATTGCTCCTAAAGTAGCATATCATTATTGATATTCTAATTAGATTTTACTTGCTCCCGAAGAGCATAATTATGTAAAATCTAACATAAATTATGTATTTTCTCCAAAAGAGTAAATTCTTAAATAATTTTATTACAATAACATTTGATTGCTCCTGAATAGCATGAATTATAATGTTCAATATTTCAGAACAATATTGATATATTGATCTTGAAAAAGCATTAATAAAATACAACATGCTCTCGAAATAGTATATGTTTCGAAAAAATGTATCATTTTAAATTCATGTCTATCCCTGAAAGGAAAACATATAAATAATGCCATGAGAACATTGATTAATTTGATTAATTAAATTATATATGATTTTATATATAAATTAATATAAAAAGCTTATTAAATAATTGAATTATATCTTATATTAAATCAGAAGTTCAATTTGATTTTATTGTTTGGCACGATCAGTTGAACATTCACTAGATCAATAATGATGCGAAATTAAAAATTCAAATGAATATTTAAAGAAGAACAAAAGATTCTTCAATCCCATGATTTCATATATTATTTGTTCTCTTTATCGACAATTGATCATTATACATCAATAATCAAAATAGGGATTGATAAATGGGACCCCGGCACCCACCATGTTAACCATCTAGATATTGTTTGTATTTAATATATTTGATACAAATACTAGATGATTGCATGGTATTTGCAACTTGAAGTTTGCGAAAATACTGTTCAAATTATGAGCATAATTTTCAAATTATACAATCGAGACGGTGTGTCTTGTTAACACTAGTGATCCTAAATTTTAGCTTTTTAATAAGTGTTAATTGATATGTCGACAAATGGTTTAATAATATTGTTTGTTAAACGCCTCATACTAATTTAATGGAGAACAAAATACTTTCAATCTCTATTGAGAGAATGCATCATGCCAACATCAAATTCTCCCTATTATAATTGGCTTATGGTTAGAACTTGATTTATTAATCTAATTATTTGATAGTGCGATATACGTACAACTAATCCACAACATTGCATTGAGATGTAAAGTAAAAAATGTTGAGAATAAATGTGTAGTATGAACCATTATCCCAAATGAGTGATATTTTATATGTCGAAAAAAATGATTGTCAATTTGATTTGACAACTCTCTCAATATTAGGGGAAGAAATTAAGAAAATGAAAATAATGTACATATACATCATTATCTAAATCCTCGCAAAAAATAATTCGAACCAGAAGTTCGAAGAATGATTCATTTAGATGCATTTACTTACCAAAGCGATTGACAATTTAACACATCAATTTTAAATGCTTAAATTTGAATTGACTCCTAAAAGAACATTTCATTAATATTATATTTGATAAATTTATGATACGCTTGAAGCGTGATAATATTTGATTTTATTACAAAATCCTTCAAACAAAAATGGAGTAATTGGTAAAGATGATCTTATTAATGAGGCACATATTCTTAATGAGTATAACATATTAGAAAACTCCAGAAGAGGTTCAGGTAATGAAAAATGAGATATCTCAATAAGTTAAGTAATTATGTGAAAAGAAAATAGAATTGAAAAATAAAAGAAAAAGTTGTCGACAATATTTTTGTGCATAATGTACCTCTTCATATAGCGAGGATATCGAAATAAATGTATTGAAGTATATCAATCGAAGTAATGATTGGGCAAATAAAATGACACGTGGTATAATCACCTTAGTAAATCTTATTGAATAATGCCATAAAAATGACGATGTCTGCTCATGTATTTTCATAAAGAAAATAAATATTGGATTTGTAATTGTGACAGTTTATGCTGATAACTTAAATTTAATTGAAACTTCTGAATAGCTCAACAAAACTACAGATAATTTGAAGAATTTGAGATGAAAGATTTGAGAAAAATCAAATTCTGTCTCAGGTTCAAATTGAACATTTCCAAGAAATATTATTTGTTCATCAATCTGCATATACAGAAAGTCTTAAAACGATTTTATATGAATAATGCACATAAATTAGCATCACCTATTATTGTTTGATCACTTGATGTGAAAATGATCATTTTCATCCACTTGAAAATGGAGAAAATATTCTTGATCCCGAAGTATCATATCTTAGTGCAATTGGAGCATGAACTTATCTTGCAAACTGTATTCAACCCGACATAACTTTTTTCTGTAAATCTCATTGCAAGATATAACTTTACCCCAACACAAAGACATTGGAATTGTGTTAAACATAGTTTTCGTTACCTAAAAGATACTATTAATTTGAGATTATTTTATTCCTAAAAGTCGGGATCTGCTTTGGCGGGATATACATATGTAGGTTTTCTCTCGACCCACATAAAGTTAAATCACAAACTAGATATGTGTTTACACGTGGAGGAACAACTATATCATGGAGCTCTGTGAAGCAATCTTTAATAGCAACATCCTCAAATCATTCTGAAATTATTATAATCCATGAAGTAGGTTGAGAATGTGTATGATTAAGGAACATGACACATCATATCCAAGCATCATGCACATTAATTTCAACAAAAAATAGTCCAATAATTTTGTATGAAGACATTATTGCTTGTATTACATAACTCAAAGCATGTTATATCAAATGTGACAAGACGAATTATATTTCTCCAAAATTCTTTCATACACATGAGTTTCAGAAGAATGGCGACATCGATATTCAACACATTCATTCAAGTGACAATGTGACTAATTTATTTACAAAATTACTATCAATATCTATATTCAAGAAATTGGTTCACAAGATAGGAATACGTCGACTCAAAGATTTTAAGCGCTCAACTTCGGTTGGATTAGTTTATGCGTCGATTCAAAGATTTTTAGTGATCAACACAGGGAAGTAGTTGTACCATTTTTTCTTCGCTTATGTTTTATCTCACTGAATTTTTCTAGTAAGGTTTTAATTAGACAGCATTTTTCTTTAATACTCTAAAAAAATTGTACCATTTTTCCTTCGTTTGAATTTTTTGTCCCATTAGATTTTTATCAAGCAAGGTTTTAATGATGCATATATTTTGTAATGTGTCATTCAAGAGGGAGTATTGTAAATTGTAAGTTATTTGTGAATGAAAATTGTACATCTACAACCCTAGAAATCATTATAATATATATCCATAATCCTTCCCTATAAATATAGGGTTTTGGTTCTCATTATAATACACACAAATCTATTGATTTTTATTATCTCTTCTCTTTTTCTCTCTTTTCACAACATATCATAATATATTTAACACATAAATTTTTAAAAAGTACGTCAAAAAGAGTAAACCCGTTGATTATGTTTACTTAGAACCCACATTGCTATTTTTATGTGTTTTTTATATCAATACTTTTTTGTGTTTATTATTTTATTCAATTATAATAAACTAAATTATTAACTACACACTTCAACATTTAAAAGTATCGTGCAACACATGTTTTATTGTAACTAGTAGATATAGGAGCATTTACAAGATACTCTCTATTTATGAAATGCATCATATATAATGGATATCATCTTTAATTTAGAGAGTAATGTTTTGTTACACTCCAAAATACTCTATATTTTGGTATTGTTATAAACTAGAAAGAATAAGAGAACAAAAGAGATAAGTAAATAGAATTGTGCATATTATATTGAGAATCAAAGCTCCATATCTAGAGAAAAAATTAGGAATACAATGATAATAAAAACTAGGGTTACAGTGCTATAATTATTATTCACTAATAATTATATTATTTACAATACTCCCTTTTAAATGACACATTACAAAATAGCTGCATCATTAAAACATTTTCAAGAAATTCAGTGAGACAAAACTTCATTGAAGGAAAAAAAATGTAAACTAATTCCCATGATTTCAATTCTTGCATCAATCCATCATTATCTTGTACGTCGATATCTTCAATATTGCAATTTTTGGTGAAGTATGTCTCATATTGTCTTGTATAATTTTCAAATAACACTAAGAGATATTTGTCAATCTTCGATAACTGTACTAACATGATGACTCGAAAAATAACTCTTATTGATCTTTTAAGAAGTCTCATACATATCAGACTATGATACCGAGGGTAAATATGTTTTAGGTTATGGATATTCATTATACAAATAATATATCTTGTTAAAACCTTATTTGAAAAAAATCATGCGGAAAAAATCTTAATGAATGAAAAATAGTACATTTATTCTTTTGAGAACGCTACAAAAATTGTCTCGTTAAAAACTTTGTTGGGAAAACCTAATGGGACAAATTATTGGTCAAGAAAAAAATAATACAATGTGTATTTACTCCCTCTCTGATAATATTGCTTGAATTATATGCTCAAGGCATAAAATTGTTCAAGGATAGTATTAATAGTCATGCAAGATAAGTTGACTATATTCGCATTTCAAAGTTCATGTATCGTTATAACAATATATAGATTTGTGATTTTATCCATCACGAACTTTGCGAAATTCACTTTGTTAAAAATTATGCATTACATACGATTTCGTTTTCTCATTTTCTTTTCGCATAAGTATACACTCTTAGATTTTCGGACTACAGGTCCAAAAACTTCAGATTTTTCTAACAGTTCAACTTTACAAATATTGTCATTTATCTGGTCAATCATTTATTCGATCGATATATTTTAATGAATTTATTTTGATATTCTCGTTATTCATAAAATGAAGCGATACATTCTGTACAAAATTAATGTGAACAACTTTTTATTTTAGATTCTATTTCTTTCTCATAACGATATAATTTATTGATATATATCAACTTTCTACATATTAAATACTTGAATCTCTTCTGAGATTTTATAATTTGTTATGCCTAATACTCATTAAGAATATATGCCTCCTTAACCAGAATATATTTATTAATTACTCCATTTTCGTTAATTCGTGTTGAAGCATTTGAAAACCAGTGTGTGAGATTTTTTTATTTATTTTTTGTTAGTAAATGCATCTAAATAATTTATCTTTCAAACTTCTTGTTCAAGTTGTTTTTTACAAAGATTTAGGTAATGATGCATTTGTACATTATTTTCAGTTTTTTAATTCCTCCCCCTAATACTGAGAGAGTTGTCCAATCAAATTGATAATTAACAAACTGCGTTTACCCGTTTAGGATAAAAGGTTCAAAATACTCAGTTATTTTCAACATTCTCTATTTTACATCTTAGTGCATTGTGGTGAATCAATTGCACATATATTGCACTATCAAAATAATTAGATGAAGAAATTAGGATCTTTCATAAGTTAATTGTAATATGGAGAACTTGATATTAACATGATGTATAATAACATTCCCTAAACAGAAATGGGAAGTACTTTGTTCTCAATACTAATGATTAAGAAATTGGTTAAAGGCATTTAACATGCAATAGTGTTAAATTATTTATCGATATCCCAACTAACACTTATTAAAATGTTGATATTTAAGCGTCAATAGTATTAACAAGACATACCGTCTTGATAGTATAATCTGAAAATTATACTCATAATTTAAAATTTAAGTAGTAATTTTGCAAACTTCAGATTACGAACACTATGTAATCATCTAGTAGATGTATAAAATTTATTATACTTAAATAATATTTAGATGTCAATGTGAAGGGTGATTGGATCTCATATATTGCCCTAATTAATTTTTAGAAATATAGGAAATTAAGTCCCTATTTTAACTAGTGACGATTAATGACCAATTTTCAATAAAAAGAACAAACATCATATAAGAATTATTTGAATTGAAGAATCTTCAGAGTTTTCGTTAAATGTCCATTTGAATTCTTTGAATTCTCATTTTGCATCATTATTGATTCAATAATGGTCTAACGGTCATGCCAAATAATAATACATTTAGTGATTGAACTTCTGGTTTGATACAATGTTTACCTTTTGAACAACTATTCAATCGAATAAAGGACATAGTTAATTCTTGAAGATATGATTCACTATGATATAATTATATAAGAATCAATGTCCATATGACATGAGTTGTATGTTTTCGTTAAGGGATAAATACAAATTAATATTACACATATGATATATTTTTTGAAAAATATGTTATTTTGAGAGCATATTATATTACTATTGCTTTTTTCAAACCCAATATATCAATATTCTTTTGAAATATTAGAATTTTAATGCCATGCTCTTCAGGAACAATAATATATTATTATTTAAAATATAAACTATGTAAAAATTTACTCTTTAGAAGCAAAAATATAATTTATATTAGATGTTAATTATGCTCTCCGTGAACATGTAAAATCTAACTAGA
This sequence comes from Fraxinus quadrangulata, assembly GCA_903798255.1. Taxonomy (NCBI): domain Eukaryota; kingdom Viridiplantae; phylum Streptophyta; class Magnoliopsida; order Lamiales; family Oleaceae; genus Fraxinus; species Fraxinus quadrangulata. The sequence continues at coordinate 8,531 of CAIGRB010005700.1, read as the reverse complement.
ACATCAATAATAGTATGCTATTTTAGGATGAATAATATTTTGTTATTTAAAAAATTATTAACTCTTCAGAAGTCGTGCATTATTCATAAATATTAAATAACTAATTACAAAACATGCATTGGGAAAATCTTAAGAATCAAATAAATCTTTTAGATAACTTATCAAATCTCATGCATATCTTATAAAAATTCCTCATATACAGAAGTTAAAGGCAGAATTAATATGTGAATAATATGTTGCAGAATTAATGCATAACATGTGTACATGCATTAGCCGGTGTACCAGAAGCAAGAAGAAGCAAAAGTTAGGCAAAGCTCATGTTTGGCTACGTTAATTTGCCAGAATAGAATTATAGGCATGGTAATATACCCGATAGTGATTTCATATAATAACATTTCCTAGGTCTAATAAAACCGACTTGATTCACATTTCAGATTACGTATAATGTGAACTCTGAAGAGTCGATGTCGAGGTAAATTTTTTAAACTATCCAAACAAATGGAGCAGGAAAGACATTTTATGTTAGACATATACCTACAAATATTTGTTTCCTTCCAGACCTAGAGAGAAAAAGAGAACGAAAGAAATAAGTAAATAGAATTAAGTGAATTATATTGAGAACCATAGCCTCATATTTATAAAAAAGAATTAGGGATACAATTGTAGTAAAAATTGGAGCTATGGGGGTATAATTATCATTTACTGAAAATCATATTATTTAAAATAGTATTTCATTTTTTTCGAGAAAAAATTATTGATCTTATCATCTTTTATTTAGTAAATTTTGTATATGTTAATTGTCAATAAATTCAAATATGATTTGAATAATTTAAGAAATATAGTATTTAATCTGAAACTTATTAGAGACAAGAAGGTCTCTAAATACAGAATATTCTTTATTTTAAAGAGCTGATGCTTACATTAAACTCCAAGACGCTCTTTATTTTAACTATTTAAAATAAAGAGTTGATTTGACTCTTTAAATTTAGAGAGTCAAACTTATTTCTTTATTCTTAATGTACAATGAATGTATTTAATAAGTTACAAATTTCAATAATGTATTTTTCAAAGTATTCAAACTATATTTAAATTGATTGACCATTGATATATAAAATTATGTTAAATAAAATATGAGGAGAAATTAATAAATCTTTGTTTGAGCCCCATTTTTTTTTTTTTTTTTTTAGAAAAAAGTGCTTTGGAATAGTGATTTTTTAATAATCATGAATCTAAGAAATAGTGAGAATTCTTGATTTATCTCAATATCTCTCTCAATTCGAAAATTTAGGATTTGAATTGATGTCCTTTCATTGATTCCTCCTAAATTGCATTGATTTATCCTAAAGATTTCATCTCAATTGAATTTTTTTGTCGATAACCTCAGACTAATCAATCGAATATTGATTAATACGTAATTGCTATTAGCTCAGTGGTAGAGTGCACCCCTGATAATTGCGTCGTTTTTTGGATTTACTTAAAAAATTATTTTATAAGAGAATATATAGTTAAAATGAGTTTTGAAAAAATGAGAGTCAAATAGGGGCTAAATGTTTCTTGAGAAAAGCAAAATGACGGCCAAAATAGAGAGCTGATGGAGTGAATAAAAATTCTGATTCTCTAAATTTAGCCCATGTTTGACCCTCATTAAATTAAATTTTTTTTTTCTCTTTTTTTATGAACCACACATTTTTCAATGAAATAATATTACAAGTAAATTTTAAAAAATTTCTTTATTTGTTAACTATATATTTTTCAAAAAATTATTTTTCATCTCATTATAATGTGGAATAATAAAGCTCAAGCAGAGGCTTAAAGATGCTTTCTGAAATGCATAAGACGGTCTTTGTAAATAAAGAGTCTTAGAGAATCAAATTTTTTATGCACTCCAACAATACTCTTTATTTTGACTCTTAATTTTGCTTATCCTCATATGTCAATTGATCAATCATTTAAACTTGCTTTGAATAGTTTAAGAAGTAGATTATTAAAATTTGTAACATATTAAATGTAATTATTGCATATTAAGAATTGAAAGTGATTTTGACTCTTTAAATTTGGAGAGCCAAACCCACTCCTTATTTTAAATAGTTGAACCTTATTTTTAAGTATCAGCTCTTCAAATAAAGATCATTTTATATTCATGGGGTCTTTTGAAGATGCCCTTATGAAGTAAGAAGAAAGATTGAGTTCGACTCTCCAAAAAATTAAGATAGAGAGTCTCTTATAGTTTATTTTTAAGCATTGATTTTTAAAACAGGGAGCATATTGTATTTGAGAGTTTCTTTAAGATTCACTTATGCATAGTAGTGAGTATGATTAAATTTAGATTAGAGAGTAATTTTTTTATGCACGCCAACAATACTCTCTATTTAACTCTTTATTTTGCTTCATTCTAGAAAATTTTATCGATTTCTTCTCATCTTTTATTTAACATAATTTTCTATATCTCAATTACCAATCAATTCAAATATGATTCAAATAATTTAAAATGTAGAGTATTGAAATATGTAGTTTATTAAGCTCTCGTTTGGCCCCCATTATTTCAAATTATAATTTTTAGAATAGTATCTTTTTGGAGAATGCATGGTTAAAAAAAAGGAAATTTTTTTAATTTACGTGTAATATTATTTTATGGAAGATTGTGTGGTTGAAATAAGGGAGAATAATAAATTTTTGGAATAATGAGGCCAAACGAGGGATAAATATAATCATATAAAGTAAAAATAGAAAACGAATTTGACTTACCAAGAAGTTAAAAGAATCCTGCTACATTACCAAAGCCACATAGGCCCTGGCCCACTGGCATTACTAGGGCCTATGTGGCCCTTGTGAAGAAAATTAATTCAAGTTAAAATATAGACTTTCATAAGAGTTTGTTTGAAAATGTATTTTAGAATAGTATTTTGATGAGGAAAGTGTGGTTAAATAATAATGAAAAAATTTGGATTTTAGTGTAATATTATGTTATTGAAAATAATAGAATTTTTTTTTTAATGCACTTCAACAATACTCTATATTTTAACTCTTCATTTTGTTTGTTTGTTTGTTTTTTTTTTTAATTTTAAATATTGATTTCCTTGTATCTTTTATTTAACATAATTTTGTATACATCAATGACCAATCAAATCACATATCATTTGAATAATCCAAGTGTAGAATATTGAAATTTGTAACTTATGCATTCATTATAAAATGAGAATATATATGAGTTTTGATCTCAAAATTTGAAGACTAAGAATCTCTATTTTAAAATGTTAAAATTGATTTTCAGAAATTGATTTTTAAAGCATCGACTCTTTAAAATAGAGAACTTTTTGTATTTAGAGTACCTTTTGAAGATAATCTAAACCCCCGTTCGAGCCCTATTTTCAACAACTCATTTTACAACTATATATTCTTCAAATAAAATAATTTTGCACGTAAATTCAAAATTTTTACTTACTTTTTAAACACACATTTTTTTTTTAGAAAACAACTATTATAAAAGGAAAATTAATCAAACCCTACATTTAAATTATACAATTCAAAAGTAAGGTGGCATACTTTTAATTTCACAAATAAGGTGATAATAAGTTAACTATTATAAGATTAATAAGGAAACCTTCCACCACTCATTCTCACATTACCATAGCTGCCTCTTTCTCTTTCTATATCTTCAGGGAGAGTCGAACCTCGAAGCTCGGACTTAGTTTAAGTAAAAATAGTTTGGAATTTTGCTCGGGCAAAAAATTTAGGTTCGATCCGAGCTTTCGATTTGGGCCTTAGAGAGCCAAGCCAGTCGATTTTTTTTTATTTAATAAATATAAACTGTAAGGTTGCAAGCAGTTGTAATTTTAGCTGCCTGCAATTACAGCTGCCTTATTTTTTTTTATTATTTTTTTAAAGTTTTACAAATTACAATTATTTTTAGGCTCGGCTCGTCATGGGCTGAAAATGGCCAGGGCTGGCACGGGGTTTGAGCCGACACCCCAAAATGAGTCTCGTCCGAGCCTCGGCTCAGTCCCAGCAAGCCACGAGCATTGACATCCCTATCAGTGGGTTAAATGTGAAAATGAGGACAACACTAAATTACTATGTTGTTGTTTTCTAGGTAATTAACAAAATATAATACTCAATTGATTGCTGATGAAAATAGCACATGAGCTTTACATGCAGAGGATCCTCGAGCTTCTTCATTTTGTTCATTTGATTACCATCTCATATAGGTTCTTCACACTACTAATGTTCAGCTTTGAGATTGTGTAAAATGGTTGTAGTTTATAGAATCTGGACAAGATAGCTCTTTTTCACGAAAAAAATTTGGCCACTGAAGACGACTTTCAAAATGTCTAGATTAACAGCGTTCTAAAAAGTATAAAGCATGGCTAGGCGTCGAGAACAAGCTTCAAGTTTTACAAGCCGGCGAAGCTTAGGCGTAAAAAAAGGTTTTTTATTTTAAATTTTTAATCATTGTAAAAAAATTCAATAATTCAAATAATACATATCAAATATCTAAAATTATAAAATAATTTATTTACTTAATAATTCCTACGTAAAGATAAGTTTCAAAATCATAATTACATAACATAGATAACTTGTAGCTTAAATCTTATCTAATCTAACTCTTTATCGAACTCCAATTCAATATCTCTTTCTTCATCTAATTCGTCCTCCGTATCGTCCGATATAAAATCATCATTCTCGGGCTCCCTTATTTCATTTTGATCATTTTTTGTACCTTTTGTAGGTTGTAAGATATCATTCTCCTCCTCACCCTCATCATCACAACCCTTTACAATCCAAGATTGTGCATTAGTAGCTTCACTTGCTAGTAAAATCTCTATTTTGAACTTCCTTTTCTTCTTGTTCATCAACATTGCATTAAATTGTACATAAATAAGATTGTTCATCCTCGTAGTGTCATGTCTGTTCTTTTTCTTGGTGTGTATCTACAAACAAAAAAAAAAGAAAAAGAAAAAGAAACAAAAAAAGGGCGGTCAACGACAATGTTGACTGCTTAATGCTCACCTAGGCACGCCTAGGCGTTCCTAGGTGTCCCTAATTCCCGCTTAGGCTGAAGGTGAAGTGTTTTCATCACGCTTCACGTCTAGGCGCGCTTTTTAGAACACTAAGATTAAGTAACTCATAGTAAGAGCAATTTTCAGATATGAATAAACTTTTGTACAGTGATCCCAACTATGCTGGAGTGTTTTGAATTTACTCTTGTACGTATACGTTTATCGCTGTCAAGTCTCTGATAATAGTTTCAAAATTTCAAAAATATCTCTAAGACTACTCGATCTTTTCTATTGATAGTAATATCATCTTTGTTTTTTCGTTTCTTTTCGTATCATGGTTTTCTAATCGAATATTTTATGTGAGACATTGGGCATTTTGTGTGTTTTGTTCAATTAGGAATTCTAGCCATTAGTGAAAAATTTTCAAAAGACGGTGGTGGTATGGTAGGGGATGCCACGGCATGAATAGTATTTGTGACCAATTATTTGGATTATTGTGACTAATAAATTGATTAATTTATGATCAATAAATAATATAGGATCGATAAAAATAAATAATTTTTTATCAATAAATAATATATGACTTAGAAAAGTGAGATTGCGACTAAATTTGTAATCGTAACTCACTATTGGTTAAGTTGTGACCAATTAATTTGATAATTATGATTGTTAAATAAGTTGTAACATAGAACATTTGTGACCGAGAAATAGGTTGTAACATATAAAATAGTTCTTTGATTAACATAAGTTGACACAACAATATGTCATAGTGAGATAACATGTCACAGTGAAAACAGATCTGAGCACAGACAATCATAAATTGCAAAAACTTGATCACGGAGAGTCATACACATAAAATGTCAGAAATAGTGCACTGTTAACAAAAAGTCATTGTTCATATATTAGATCACAAAATACTGTAAATACAGACTTAGTCACATACAATCACAATCAAAAGGCACTGGTTACATATAGTTAAAGTTAAGATAGAGGTCACAAACACTCACATTTAAAAAAATATAGTCACATACAATCAAAATTAAGATAAACTTGATCACATGCAGTCATAGAAGACAAAATTGGTCATAAACAATAACATCTTACACAAACCTGGTCACAAATAATAATAGCTTACACATACCCGTTCACAAGCATTCAATATTATAATGGACCTGATCATATATAGTCAATTATCGGATCACAATGACAAATTATATAATCCTACATGGCTACATTCTCATGCGAATATTCCTTTCACAACTCTCAATATTTATATCCACCAATTTTCCTTTTTAATTGGAAGGAGGAATTAGAAGAAAGTCTTCACTCCAATTGATATGAATATGACATACCACATCCCCACCCAATTGATATGAATCAATGATCATGACATTCCACATCCCCACCCAACCTAAACCGACAAAACCCTCGGCCACAATAAAAGAAAAATAAACAGTAAAAAAATTCAAATTGACCATTTCAAAATAAATAAATAAACTTTGCATCTAAAGAGGACATGTAAAATATACATAAATATCACACCCAACAAATTGAATTCTACAACATTCCAAATGCAAGAGTGGGACAACTAATTGTATAAAATGTTGTTGATAGATATTGTCAAACGAACTAGAATGATAAAGTTTTATATATTGGATAGTTCGCTCGTATCAAGCCCAAATAATAGAAAGTACATTTTTCCACGCTCTCGCGTAAATTTGGCATTTCAACATATGTTATCTTTTGGAATTTTTATCACCAAAATTTGCTCATATCGGCTATCCCATGAAGACGACACCTCACTTGTACTCGTATTTGTAGGCAATCCATGGGTTAGATAGAGAAATAAGAGAGAGTGAGAGAATGGTGGGAGTGGTCTTTAAAGTTACCTTTTTGTAGAATATGCTTTATGCTTGATCCTCCCTTACCTTAAAATAGGGGATGCCAAATTTACTATTCATTTAAAATCGAGTGTTCACACCACTGTAGCAAATCTCATTCAGCACTGTTTTGTTTTTTCTCTACCTTTGTTGCTACACTTTGTCAACAATGATGGCTAGATATTTTTCCTCATTTTCTCCCCTTTCACATTGATTTTCACACTGACATGGTTTTAAACCGATTTGGTATTGTTGCACATATAATATAATAATTTTTTTTTAACAAACCGACTTGCCTCTAATATACATGCAAAACTATTAAAACGAATTGCAATAAGATTGTATCTGATTTCATTTGCAAGAAGACAGTATATGATTTCGTTTCAAATATCAAATAAATTATTAGTTTTATCAACTTAGAAATCTNGTATATGATTTCATTTCAAATATCAAATAAATTATTAGTTTTATCAACTTAGAAATCAAAGAGAAGAAGCAGAATTTGAGACTGCTCGACGCAAATCAGTTAGAACAAATGTGAATTTCTACTGTGTTTTTTTGTTTTTGAACATAAAATTATTATGATTTTCATGTATGTATGTGCTTGGTATATTCGTTTCCTGCTACATTAGAATATATTTAGATAAAAATATTTAGTTTCTGTACAATATAATTATTTACAATTTGTGGTGCATAGATGTTTAATTCATTTTTCCATACATATGTTTAATTCATTTTGTTTCTACTAAATATTTGTTTATTATTGTAGAATTTCGAGTTTTTGGTATGTATGAATTCTAACGTTTCCAGCATAAAAAATACTAAGAAATTCAAAAAAAAAGTTCCGAACGGAGTTGAACTCTGCACAGATGCGGAGTTTATGCAGAGCAACTCCGTATTATGCAGAGTTGAACTCCGCATCTGTGTGGAATGCGGAGTTCAACTTAGCATAACTCCGCATAGTGCGGAGCGGAGTTAAACTCCACATACTCCGCACAGATGCGGAGTTGAACTTCGCATAGTGTGGAGTTCAACCTTGCATAACTCTGCACTATGCGGAGTACAACTACGCACAGATGCGGAGTTCTACCTAGCATAACTCCGCACTATGTGGAGTTCAACTCCGCATAGTACGGAGTTCAACTCCTTATGGAGTTAATCTGCACACGCTGTGCGAAGCCACTTCGCACATCACGGAGTGAACATTCCTTAGTGCACGGAGCATTCAGTCTACCAAAATTTTTTTCCCCAAAAGAATTAACATTTCATTATTTTAAATACAATTTTACTTATTAATAATTGAATTTAAAAACATAAAAAAATACAATAGTTTACAAATCATATATTAATAGTCGATCCCTTTCGGGGACGTCTCCCCTGAGCCCCCACGAGGGCCGCTGCCCCCTTAACCCCTATGTGCGCACAATATATTTTTTGTTTTAAAATACGTAAGAAAATATCTTGCGAGAATATATTTTTAAATTTCATCCTTCAATTATTGTAACCATAGATCCTTAAACTTTTGTCACTTGTACAGTTCAGTCCCTAAGATCATCTTTTTGTGCAATGTTGGTCTTTCCTTCAATTTTTTTATCTATTTTCTCCTCATGTTGATATTCACATTCATCTAGATTATTATATATATGTTTTCATT
>CAIGRB010005688.1:113236-127611 GCA_903798255.1 Fraxinus quadrangulata | reverse complement strand
ATATTCAGTCATATGTAATTTGTATATCACAATCACAACTCATTGTGATTAACAAATCACCAAGACTTGAATATACGGATTCTATTATTTAATTTATTAGAATATTAATTCAATTAAATAATAGATATTGCTATTAATATGTATCGATTATATATATATTTAAAGTGTTTATGTCACAAGTTGATTGGACTTAGGGTATAACACTTACAGTTTGCACTTCTTAGATGGCAGCTCAAGACCGTAATTGTTGGTGAGATCAATATTTGCGCGCCAATGACCCACTTGGAAGCAACCGCCCACATTAAACCCCTTTCCAGTAGATATTTATAAAAGATGATCAAATGTATATTTGAAAAGTTAATAAAAGTTGTGGATCCCATAAAATGTGTAGTTAAATTTAATTATTAATTTTAATTAAGATTTTTATTTTTAGCTAAACCAAATAAGGACTATGTAGATGTAGCAGGTTATATATTCGCCAAATTATGTTGCAATTCTTTTTGAATTAAGGTCCAATGAAAAACTAACCCAATTTGAAGCCTAGGAATCCAAAACATCCCGATCTGCTTTGTATGTTGTACTTAAATTTGGTCGAGTTAAATGCACCAAAATATGTCCCTCATTTCATTTTAACTATAGTGTGGTTCTTGACTTCTTGTAAAATTAGTATGATGGAGCTAGTGAAGATGTGAACCGTATGTACTAATATACATGCCGATTACCCTGAAATTTAATTAAAATTTCTATTAATGTTGCACAATGTCATGATAAAAGCAGCCAGTAGGTTAATGTTATTCAACTTGCAATTAACTGAAAAAAATGAAGTTTTCCAAATTTTCATTTTTATCCTTTATTAATTAATTTGGTTTTCCGGAAAAATGGAATTGTCCATTCCACGATTTTCTCTTGGAAGAACCAGGTGCTAGAGATTTCCATTTACGCACAAATTTGACGTACAAAATTCAATATCGTTCCATTTTTTCTAGAGTTTATACTGCATTGCACTAATGTATTTGGAGTGCATTTCAACATACAGAGATAATCAAATTTTATTTTCAATAAATTTGAAGTTGGCTAAGTGCCACTACATTATTCAGACCCAAAGTGAAATAAAAGGAAGAGTATCAGCAGGAAGGCTTAATTACATTCCTCTTTATTGCTCCCTCTATTTTGGTTGCAACTTCTTAGATACCACCATTCCATGGCTGACAAAACAACATATTACCCTCAGATGTCTGCTCTAAACACGGTCCAGTTTTCTTAATCTCCCATTCACAATAATTGCCAAACCTACTCGCTATGTCTCTTGTGTAAGCACAATAGACTCCATGAGTATGACCCTCCATGAGTATGACCCAATGATGACGAGTCAACAAGACAGTAGACATCTGTAGCTCCAAAGAATATGTTTGGATTGAAGCGCCATTGTTGGTCCCAGATAAAAATTCCAGATAAAAAAAATAAAATGAAAGAATCCACATTTGTAACTCAAACTGATTTGGTAAAGATAGTAAAGAAAATACTCAAGACAACAAGAACACAAGATTTTTCGACCAAAGGCCCCGAGATTTAGTGACCGCTTCTAACACTTAATCCCCCATTGAACATCCCTGATTGCTCAAACCGACTATAAAGCCCCAAAAATAGGCAAAGATCAAGTACAGTACAAAAGCAGCAACGGGGTTCACGAAAACCTAATATCTCAAACTCCCTTTTACAGCAATCACTCACAAAGTAGTATGTATTGCTAAACCCTTCTCTTGATTTACAATAATCTCACAAAGAAATCACTCAAAGATCATCTAGTTGATGACCAATAATATGCACAGAGAAAGAGAGAGATATCACGAAGACTAAGAGAGACACAATGCAAGAGGAAAACCCTAAAGGCACACAAGTGCCTTTTATATGAGATAAGCCAAAAATAGATCCAATGGTACAAATCCTTCCAAGTGTCAAGTATCCAGTGAAGGCATGTATTTAACAAAGTATCAAATGCACTTTTAACTCTTTAGGAATCATCAGATAATTGGATCAATAATGGACCAAGTTTTGGGGTTAAATGTCTTACTAGATCAATTTTAAGTTATGCTCTCAAAATGTGGCAACTCATCTCCATGATCTCAATCTTTGCTGCATTTTGAAACTCTATAAATGGATTCAAGCTCCATATCATAGATCACTTGCTTAACCTGTTATAAAAACAGAAAACTAATTAGTTTCAAGAGTCAATAGTCTTAAAGATTCTTGAAATTTTTATCTTTGTGCCTACATTAGATAGGTTCACTTTGGTAGGTATTTTAACAAGTTTTATATCATCTTTTTCAGTTATATCTCTAATAAAATAAAATTTAACATCTATATATTTTGTTCTATCATGAAATATAGGATTCTTACTCAAGAAAATAACACTTTGATTATCAAAACAAAGTTCCAACTTATTTTCTATAAATCCTAATTCATTTAATAACGCTTTCAACCAAAGACCTTCCTTTACAACTTCAGTAGCAGCAATATATTCAACTTCAATAGAAGATAAAGCAATAAATTTTTAAGCCAGGATTTTCAACTAATGTAAATATTATTTATCACATAAAAATATACAGAAATATACTTTCTATTATCAGAAAAGTCAAAATCAACATATCCTTTCAAATTAGAACCTTTTTTATCAGTTTTAAACATAAGTCTTAATTTCTGAGTACTTATGATTAAATGTTTCATGGCTTCCCAATGAAGCTCGCCTAAATCACTCATAAATATGCTCAAAACACTTACAGTAAAAGCAATAGTAGGTTTAGAGCATACCATAACATACATAATATAACATACTGCATTAGCACAGGGCACATTTGATTTAGGTGAATGATCAGTACATAACTTCACACATGCAAATATAAGCAAACTAACGGGTTTAGATTCATTAAGTGAAAATATTTTAACAACATTTTCAATGTAAAACTCTTGTGTTAGAAAGAATTTAACAACATTTTCAATGTAAGACTTTTGTGTTAGAAAGAATTTTCCATTTGTTCCGTCTCTTTTTATTTTCATGCCTAATATCTTTTTAGCAGGTCCTAAATCCTTTATTTCAAATTCAAATTCAAATTTTTCTTTTAAAGAATTAATAGTGACTTTATCGTAACCCGCTAGAAGCATATCATCAACATATAGAAGCAAATGGAAAAATTCAGAATTTCCAACACTAATAAAATAGAAACAAGGATCATAGTCTGACTTTTTTAAACCAGTGGTTTGTATAAAAGAATCAAATCTTTTATACCATTACCTAGGGGCCTGTTTCAAACCATACAAATTTTTTTTCAAAAGACACACTAAGTTTTTCTTTTTCTTGTTTACAAAATCTTTTGGTTGAGTCATATATATGGTTTCATCTAGTGTACCATAAAGAAAAACAGTTTTCACTTTAAGTGGTTCTAATTCTAAATCAAATTATGTCACAACAGCAAGTAATATTCTGATAGATGGATATTTCACAACAGGTGAAAAAATTTCAATGTAATCTATTCATTATCTTTGCGTGAAGCATTTAGCTACAAGTCTTGCCTTATATCTTTTATCACTAGATTTCATTTCACCTTTCTCGATTTTATAAACTAATTTATAGTCAACAAGTTTGCAGTCAATCGGTTTCTGTACAAGGTTTCAGGTATGATTCTTATATAAAGAATTTATTTCTTCACCTAGCAAAATCTTTACAAGATACTGCCTCTTCATAAGAGGTAGATTCAAAATTAGAGTTTCAGATTCAAAATGTGTAGACACATAATCTGCATGTAAAAACCTAGATAGAGGTCTTATTTGTCTTCTCTCCCTATCCCTGACAAGTTGGTAGTCCTGCAAATTAGTAGCAGGATCTAGAACTTGGTCATCTTCCAAGTTCTCATCAATTATTGTTTGAGGTTCTTTTTGAGGTTGCTCCACCGCAATTTAAGTTTGATTATCATTATTCTGTACATTAATCTCAACCTCAGTAAACACAAAGTCTTTCTTAGCCAGTTTCTCTATGTTATCATCACTAAGACAGAGAAAGTGTTCTTCATTACAAATAAAAAAACTACTTGCTATAACTTTGAAACCTCCAATCTCTTTTATCAATAGCCTACAGCCTTTAACCCTTCCCCATAACCAAGAAAAACACATTTTAGAGACTTGGAATCAAGTTTAGAGTTAGTTTGATGTTCATAAGCTACATAGCCAAAAGTTGTAGTGTGAATAATTAGGCATAGTTCTAATCCGTATCTTATCAGGTATATGATAATCGATGGAACTATAGGTGTTTCTATTTATAAGATAACAAGCAGTCTTAACAGTTTCTTCATAGAATATTTTTGGTAAACCCGAGCTGATCAACATATATCTAGTTCTTTCAAGGATAGTTCTATTCATCATTTCAGCAATTTCATTTTGTTGAGGAGTATAAATCACAGTTCTGTGCCTTTCTATCTACAAATTTGATCAAATTCAACATTGTAGAATTCAAGACCATTGTCAATTCTTAATACATCTATCTTCTTATCATTTTGATTATCAATTAATGTTTTCTAGTTTTTAAAAGTTATAAAAGAATTAGATTTAGTTTTTAGTAAAAGAATCCAAACTTTTCTTGAGAAATCATCTATGATAAAAAAGATAATATTTATAGCCAGGAACTGTAGATACAGGTCCAAGTCCTACAAATCACTATGTATGTAGTCAAGTACATTTAGTGATTTGTGAATGCCTCTCTTAAATGGCAATCTATTTTGTTTCCCCAAGATACAATGTTCACAAAATGTTAACTTATGAACATTTTTCTTTCCAAATAATCCGTCTTTTGAAAGAAGTTTCAATCCCTTTTCACCAAGGTGACCAAGTCTCCTATGCCATAATTCTGATTTATCATATTGAGTTATTAAGCTCACAACATTATTAGAGGAAACACATTCGGTACATATGACATAGATTCCATTAGATTTTGATGCATTGATAATGTGATTGTCATCTTTGGTTATATTTGTAAAGCCATTTCTAATCTCAATTTAATAATTTTCATAATCTACAACCCCTAAGGAAATAAGATTCCTTCTTAATGCAGGAACATATCTAGCGTGTTTTAGAAGTATTATTTGACCACTTTTTTGCTCCCAATGCTTTTCACTTCACAAAATTCATTATTTCCCAACTTTACAAAACCTTCATTTAGTTTAGAGAAATCAGAAAACCATTTGAGATTGTGACTCATATGAAAGGAACAACATGAATCAACAATTCAATCTTGATCCGTCCTTTCATAAGAGGACACATAAGCTACACCAATATTGGCTCCTACTTCTTTATAAGAAGCAACAATGGCAAAAGAGCCATTACTTTGACTGGATTCATTCCTTTGACCATTAGCCTTTTTTAAAACGGTCTTTTATGAGACGACCTGTTTTACCAAAATAATAGCACTTTCTATTCTTCTCATTTTCCATATGAGTTCTTTTGTCTTTCCCTTTACTGTTCCCCATTTCTTCTTAGTCAGATTCTTGTTGTTGTTGTGCTTGGCTTGGTTGAAATTGCCAAGCCCTTTAGATTGGGGTTTAGAATTAGATAGGGAATTCTCAACATGAAGAGCTTTCCTGTATTCTGATTTTAATTCCCGTTCTCTATTTTTTAAAGAACTATGAATTATATCAATGGTCAAATATGTCCTTATATTTGTCACCAAGAGCATTAAGTAGACCAACTACTTTATGATCATACGAGATCTTATCACCACAGTTTATAAGATCTTGTGAGATCTTATTAAACTTGTCCATATTTTCTTCTAAGTCAATACTAGGATCAAGCTTATGACTAAAGAATTATTTCCACATAAAGCACTTATTTGGTAAGGTTTTAGTAAGGTATTGTTTCTTTAAAACAACCCAGAACTCAGTAGCAGTTCTAGTTTCACCTACCTTTTTGATTACAGAATCAGATAGGTGAAAGAATAATGTGCTATAAACCAATTCATCTTCTTCAGTTTTCCTTTTAACGGGAGTGTTTTCTACCCATGATTCATCTATGGCTTTAGCACATTTGAGTTGTAGCATGACTGCTTTCATTTTCTAGCACTAAAAACTAAAGTCTCATTTTCCATCCCATATTTGAACATCTATTTTGGTGGTCATGTTGTGCAACATTGTACTAATAGTGTTCAAAAAATTAGAGACATAGGTTAAGGGAATATCACACAGATCAAATATATGTCACGAGAACTTATGATAAAATAGTATAGAAAGATTGTACAACAAATGTACACACTCAAATACACAATGAGTATTTAAAACATGCAATTCAAGATTAATTCGCATGCAAATACGTTGTAAATATTATTGAAGTAGGATATGAGTATCAACACACAGTTTCAAGAATCACGATATTGTAATTTATACTGTTGTAAATCTAACCAAAATTCAATCAATAACAAATATCACACAAGAGAGTATTATGATTTCACGAAAGAAAACAATAAGCAATGTATCACTTATGGATTTCTTTAGACCAAAACTCCACTTCCCTCATATTCTAGGGATCCCTAGACAAAGGTAAATATTGGAGGTTTTTAGGTATTCGATAAGAGTAGACAGTAACTATTTTTGAAAGAATGAAATGAGATGGTTTAGATAATCTGTTACCAGAACTGCATAAACATAAATATACTCAAGAAAAATACCAGAGACCAGCTTCAAGTTCAAATCGAATATTTTTTGACCAAAATAGTTATAGATCTTTACAGATCTAACGCTTTTACAAAGTATTCATGAGTCAAAGAGTCGGATCGTTTTCAAAAATTTTGAAAAACAAAATAAAATTTTCAAAGCTCCAATACCACTATTGGTCCCAAATAAAAAAAATGAATCCACATTTGTGACTCAAACTAATTTTGTAAAGAAATAAAGAAAATACTCGAGATAGCAAGAACACAAGATTTTCAGCCAAAAGCCCCGGAAGTTTAGCAACCGCTTCTAAAGTTTAATCCCATGTTGAGCATTCCTAATGATATTGCTCGAATTCACTATAAAGTCCCAAAAATAGGCAAAGATCGAGTACAGTACAAAAGCAACGGGGTTCGCGAAACCCTAATCTCTCAAACTCCCTTTTACAGCAATCACTCGCAAAGTAGTACGTATTGCTAAACCCTTCTCTTGATTTACAATAATCTCACAAAGAAATCACTCAAAGATCATCTGGTTGATGACCAATAATATGCACAGAGAAAGAGAGAGATATCAAGAAGACGAAGAGAGACACAATGCAAGAGTGAAACCCTAAAGGCACACAAGTGCCTTTTATACGAGATAAGCCAAAAACAGATCCAATGGTACAAATCCTTCCAAGTGTCAAGCATCCAGTGAAGGCATGTATTTAACCAAGTACCTAACACACTTTTAACTCTTCAGGAATCATCTGATAATTGGATCAATAATGGACCGAGTTTTGGGCTCAAATGTCTTACTAGATCAATTTTAAGTTATCCTGACAAAATGTGGCAACCCATCTCCACAGCCTTGAATAATTCTTGACAATTTGGAAATTAAATCCATCTGGGGCTTGTAAACTGAAACTAATAGAATTGTTTCGTTAGTGTTTGAGGTTGCTTAGGAAAGAAAAAATTGTCAAAATTCACAAACAGGGGTTTTTTATATAAAATGACCGCTCGAGTGGTTCAAAGGCGGCCAACGAGTGGTGGATCCTCCTTCTTGACTTTCTTAAACTGTCTTTGATTCCTTCAAGACATATACTACCAACCACAATTGAATTCAGGTCACACTCTAACAAATTTCTTGAAAATCTCGACGTTGGGCACCTTATCAAAAAATAGTCAACCACTGTAATCTTCACCTAAATTAACATTCATTCGTTGCTTGGGATTGAAAGGGACAAAAAAGATAGTAATCACCATGGGAGTTCTCCACGATCGACTTCATACCTATTATCGAGCCACCTGCACACCTATAGTTGTCTCTCTCACGTCGACCACTTTTAGTGGCACTAGTCATTATACATTATTGGGCCTTCAACGTATACATTTGTTGCTCTAGTAAATTGATTTGTCATTAGATTTATGTCATATCCTCTCAATATTGAATCTCATATGAGAAGATTTCACGAATATTAACTTGTCTCTATTAGGAACGTGGCTATAGACGCAGAAAGAAGTGAGCAAGAATAATTCAAACTGACACAAAAAAGAGGTGAAAGCAATCACGATTCATTGAGTTGTACATAAATACTGAAAAACAACCAAGATTTTGAAGAACTCTTCAATATTTTAATTTCAATCAAAGATAAACTACCAACCTCTTTCATGCACAATTGTGCCAATAAGTAAAACTTAGATGTGATTCTAACCACAATTGCACTCTTGGTCCCTCAACCTCTAATTAATTATAGAAGACACCTAAACTAATAATAAAAATGACATAAGAACGACACTAAACTAAAAATAAAAAGATAATAAAATTTGCAAAACCTTGAAATAAATGTAGCCATCTTCATCACATAACTTATTTAACAAAATGGATACCAAGATAATAATCGCTTGATGAATTACTAGCTACCTTGAGTGGCAGACCCAAGAATCTAATTGAGTTAGGGTGGTCGTTGACTATTGATCGTCAACGACCGCAATAGCGAGATTATTTATTAATGTTTTATTAAATATTAAAAAAAATTCAATCAATATATAAATGCACTAAAACATAAAAATCATATTTATTTAAGTTGCAACACGGTGTCAAAACAACAAGAAGTTAACAACAACAATTTCCAATTTCGAGAAGGCAATAATTCCAATTTCCAAAAACTACATGATTTTGAGTACTTAGCTTGCCAATGTCTCAAAAAGCAAGCTTTAATTCATTGAACTAACATTTTGATACTACCCGATTGTTTCCCTATCTTTTCTTATTTTTTTATCTTACCCAAGAGCTTCGAGTAATTCAACACAATACAAAGTTACTATTCAAGATTTCTAGAGGCATTTTTAGGACCGTGAGTGCCAAAAGAAAGACATTAATGTACTTTATATGAAGTTAAAATTAATTTTTTTTATGCAAAAGAAATTCTTTAAATAATTTTTTTTTACACATACAACTGGCTTTTCCTCGCATCCAAATTTAAGCCCCTGAAAAAATATTGCTAATTTATTCTCAAATAGTAGATGGTATTACATGTTGTTTCTTTTCCTCGAGTTTCTTCAATTTCTGATTGATTTGGTCACACGATTTCAATTTCCGCATACTCAGACCTCCCACTCCATTTAAAATTGGAGAAAATCGTAACATAAAAAATGGAGACAAGACATTGATATATACATCTATATATACACACAACTAGTATACACATACATACAGACCGAAGAAAAAGCAACGCTCAAATTACCTCCTCCCGTCGTTGACTTCTCCACCAACAACCACCATAGCCTACCGTAGGCTCGCCCAATCAATGCTTGCCTAGAAGCGGTAACTCGAGACCACTTGTTACAACCCATATTTGCAGTCAAAATTCAAGGGTTGAATTATCAAAGTCAAGGTTAAATAGGTATTTAATTAGAATAAATCATTTTATTCGGACTTATTTTATAATTGAAAATATATGAGGGTTTAAGTTGGATTAGATTTGAAGTTGAGGACTTACTTGTCTATCTTTGGAATTTAAGGGACTTCCTTTGCAAAAAGCCCAATAACTTTACCAATTTAAACCCATTCTCATTTTTCCACACATATACACAAAGACAGAAACCGGCAGAGAGAGAGAGAGAGAGAGAAGAATCGAGAAAGACCGAGAGAAAAGAAGGAAAGAAGAAAAAGAAATAAGAAAAGAGGAGGAGGAGGAGAAGGAGGGTAAAGAGGTAGTTCAAGCTTGAATGTCACTCTTATTTCTCTTTATTTTCTTTAAGAAGTAGAGGAAATATTATGTTAAAATTTTAGGGTTTTAAATTATTGGTTTAATTTCAAATTGAGAGTAAGAAATATGATTTCTAGCTCAAGATTCTTGATCGGATATCTCCCATTTGTATCAAGGTAATGAATATTATTTTTGGGTAAAACTTAGAATTTTTATTTGGGTTTTTTGAATAAGTATTATTACCGGAAATGATTATGTTGATGAAAGTCCTCGCTTGAAATAATGATCTTATGGAACAAGATGAAAATTTAATTGGTTGAATTATAGTTACTAGTTGTCACTAGATTGATGGTGGGTAGTTGCATTTATGCTTGGAATGAAGGTTATGTTGATGAATTAATTATTAATAAATGGACTAGAAAGTGTAATTAGNGAGAAATTTAGTTCAAGTATTATAGCATTAGATATTAAAGGTTTCTTGAGTTGATAGTGGTTAAATTGGTTATCTTGTATGGTATATTAGGTGGTGACGAAGAAATTAGAAAAACTTATCGATCGTCATAGATTGTAGCTTGTTTTGAGTGAATGAAAAAGATTATTTTTCAGAAATAAATATTTATTAAATTTATACTATGTCAGAGTTATTTATTTCCTATATTTGATTTAATAGCATGGTTTTTAGAATCAAACGGATTTTATAGTCAGTTCTTTTAAAGTTAAATTAAGTTCATTTAAATCATTTCTCTAGCATATTATACACATATTATATGTTTCAACATATCTAAAGTCATTTTAAAAATCACCAGAAAGTACCCACGTGATTTTACCCCTGTCTGCACTGGTGTTTCCACGGTGTATGACTTCATATGGTTATTTTATCCGATCTGCACTGGTGTGAATACTTCATATTTCTTTTGGAATACATGTATATTGTGTCAGAAAATTAAATTGTAATTCATGTATCCATATCATGGGCTCACTAGATATTTGATATTTTAAATACATTTGGGACTTTTGTTTGTAAAATATTTGTAAAGGTCGACTTCTCAGTATTTTATTTTGAATAGTTTGAGTTTTGAGGGACTTGTGAACCCTATTTTAAATTATATATACTGGTTTGAGGATATTAATTATTGTTCAGGTGGTTTTAGTTCATATTACTGGGAAAACTCTGTCAAAATTTTCATAAAAGTGTGACAATTTAAATAGGTCATAGTTGCCTTGATGGTGGGTCCGTCACTTAGCTGATATCTACCATCGGTGCACAACACGCGAGTCCATTAGGATGACTTGGGACGAGTCGTGTCACCACTCCTCCTCCACCGCCTGAGGGAGAGAACGCCAATAATTCGCACGAGAATCAACATCACAGGCAAGCCGATAACAGAGATAGTACGCTCTTACATGCATATACATGGATATATCTACACGGCGTTGTTCTTACAAAATTCTAATCACAAATATGAGTCTCATTTAGCATTTGGTCTGAGTTTGTTTTTATGATTTTCAGATTCGAATTGGGGTGGGAGGGAAGGAAAATAGGGCGTTTTGGTCATGCCCAATTTTTATTTTTTTATTTTTTTTAAAGGGCAAAAAAAATTAGTACCGACGGAGCCAACGCAGGCAACCGCCATAGCTTATCGGGTGCTGGAGCCACTAGCTACATTTGTATATTGTCTTGTGAAACTTACGATTATGACTTTTATTTATGCTTTATATAACATGAATACGAGGGCAAATGATATTGCAGATTAACCAATGGTCAATTTTCTCGTTTCGTTTTCTTTTCTTACCAAATAATATTAAATGTTTTAATTATGCCCTTGTTTGACTCTCATTTTTTTTAAATACATTTTTCTCTCTCTTCTTTTCAACCACACATTTTTCAATAAATAATATTATACGTAAACTTAAAAAATTTTCTTAGTTTTTAACTATACATTCTCTATCAATTTACTATTCCAAAATATATTCTACACCAAAAATGGGGCTCAAACAGGCTCAATATATAGTTTTTATGTGAAAGCATATTTTGATTAATATTATCTTAGTTGGAAAATGGAAAAACTTGTCTATATTTTGAAGGAATAGATTTAAACCTATAGGTTTGATGGTTGTATCTTTTAAGTCTAAAAAAGTTATGGCTCTTAAGTACAGACACCTTTTGCAAAATCTTACTTCTTTTAATCTATAAAAGCAGTTTTTAACGTTGATCAAAGAATTATGTCACTTTAATAGTTACATCCTTCAAACCTTACACATTACAAAACTACTCTTTATACTTTACTTAAAAAATTGCAATTTTTATTAAGGGCCTATACCTTTTTATGCAAGATCACATCCAAAAACTATATATAAGGTCTTCTAGTCTTCATTTTTTTTACACTGAATAGGATAAAAAGAAATTAAAATTCCAACTAACCGCTCGACACAAGTCATTTATGTATGCAACTAATTACTAGAAGCTAACCACAAGTTTTTGCATTGAATGATTGAAATAAATAATATTGGCCATGATTTTGAAAAAAAAATGGAAAAAAGATTACATTGAACTAAACAGTATTAGTGATCATATTAAGAAAAAAAGATGAAGAAGAAGAAATAGGGTGTGCCACTTTGCCGGATATACGTACAAACATACATAACAAGCAGAGAGAGAGAGAGAGTTATCATTGGTTTAATTTTATTCCCTTGAACAAACTAGAGAGATTACATTTTTGAAGATCCAAAAGTTGAGAAGGAGAAGGGATTCAATATTCTAGCATTTGGCTCCTTTCTTAATACTTCAGTGGTTTTGGCAGCCCTTAGGGGAGATGTAGAGTCCATCGTTCACACGATAGTGACTTGTCATTTCTTTGTAAACATAGGCCATTGACCCTTATAAACCAAAGACAAAAATCAAAACACTGGGACGCTATTAAGTCATCAAAAACAAGATAGATGTCAGAACCATGTAAGGTTTTCAACCCACAATAAAACTCTATTCCCCCAAAAAAAAATTGGCCAGAATCGAATTGAGAATGTTAGGAATTGAGGAGGAGGTGATATGGCGCGATATGAAGTATAGATCGCACAAAGAAAAACAAGATTAAAAGAAAGCAAATAAGATGAAGAGAATTGGCTGAAGAATTGAATACTTTATTAACAACCAATGGGGGAGAAAATACAATTATGCAACTAAAGGTCTAATAAACTGAATGAAGAGCCTAGTATTTATAGGAGAACCGTCCAAAACTCTAAAACAAGGAAACTATGTCAAAAATCGCGTCATTAGCTCGAGTGACAAGCGGACAACAGGATGTCGCTTGAGCGATAGCCCAGTGACAAGCGGGTGAAGTCTTCCCTATTCCAATTTTGCTCCTCTCGCTCGAGCGGGAGTCGAGCGATCGTCTAACGTCGTCAATCCATCATTTTTCCCTTCTTGGACTCTATTTTGACATTTTCACGCCCAATACTCCACAACGCAAAACCCTAGACCCAATTTTGGATCGGATTTGGGTCACAAAACCTAATAGATTCGGTGGTTAATATAGGGATTAAATGGAATTTACCAAAATCTCCCTAAACAAATGGGAGAGTTATGACTTGAAAAGTAAAATGAAAACCTTGCGGGCAAGAAAAACTGGAGGCCACTGAATTGGATCTAAGTCACGATCAGCCTAATATGGAACAAGCAACATATCCATTTCTCTAAACATTCACGCATGACAATGTAAGAGAAATAAGAAAAACAAAAGAATCCACATAAACTGATTTCAAAATCACGGTGAAGAATTAAAAGATTCACAATCACTGTGAAGAATACCACTCAAGTTATATAATAAATGAAGCAAAAACTGCATATAGTTAATATCACCGAGATTAAAAATAAAAAAAGAACCACTGACCTTTCCCAGGCGACGAAATGCGCCATATATACCTCCAACTAAAGTTGAGAATATAGCATACTAGATCTGGGCATCCATGAAACAGGCCTAAAAAGGCACACTAGATTTAAAGAAGGTGAGTCAAAGCCTAACCAATAAAGGCGTGCCAACAAAAGCTTCCTCTAAAACGAAAGACACAAGAAAATTTATTGTAAATATTGCATAATCCATACAAAAATAACCAGAGTGCAATACACACCAATATTGCTTTTAGCAGTAAATCACATGATGGGAAATCGAGCAGCCTTCGCTTGGTGGCGACGTTACGAATGGAGGATGATCGTGATACAGATCTAGTACCAAAGCAAGTGGCGACGATGGCCAATTCTTTCATTTTGGAAAAGAGAGTGAGTTGTGATGGTTGCTTTATTGCAGTAAGGGAAAGGGAAAGATATGGAAGAACAGTAACAAAGGAAGTAATAAGAGATACCATGCAAGGAAGAAGGAAAAGGGTTTTTATTGTGGGTCGGACCAGATCTAGTGAAATAAAAAAAATTAAGTAAAAATAAATTTTTTTGGAGGAAGGAAAAGGCTTTTTATTTTAGGTTGGATCGGATCCAGTGAAAAAAA
>CAIGRB010005688.1:86176-112853 GCA_903798255.1 Fraxinus quadrangulata | reverse complement strand
CTCGACAAAGTAGTATTCTCTAAAAAAGACCCAGAGCCAATTCCCAACGGTACTGTACCAAACTGTATCTCCACCAAGGTATCGAACCTGTGTTGATGTCTCTTTACTTATTCTGCCCAACTTTGTAAGATGTATAACTGGGACTTTCTCCACCCCTTCAATACAACACGGATACCCTTCCAAACTTTCAAGACTCTACCTGTACCAGAACGTATACCCTCTCGAATCCAAGGTACTCAGCGAGATGATGTTTTTCTTCAAGTCTAGAACATGTCGAATTTGGTCAAGTGTTCTAATTGTTTTATCCACCAACTTCAATTTGACTCTTCCAATACTAGCTACCCGACAAGATTCATTATTTCCCATAACAATGGCACCTTGCGTCACTATTTCATATGATTCAAACAAATCCCAATTGGGACTCATATGAGACGCACAAGCTGTATCCAAAATTCACTCCTCGTCGGGCTTGGATTCCACGTCAGAAATCATCAAAAGATCTCCATCACTTACAAAATTCTCTATGATGTCTACTTCACTTGAAGTCTCTAATTGCCTCCCACGATTTGCAGTTGAATTACCTTTACCATGCAGCTTCTTGCAAATCCTTCTTGATGTGTCATTTATTTCAATGGTGAGTGTGTCATGACTGCATAGAATTGTGTCCCTAAACGATAAAAATGAACTAAGCAGCGAGCACAACAAGATTAAGGCCAAGTCTTTTTCATCATATTTTACCTTTAACGTCTCTAAATCAGCGACAATTTCCTTAAACACGGCTAGATGATTTTCCAGTGATTTGCCTTCTGCCATGCGATGAGAATAAAGTCTCTGCTTTAAATGCAATTTGTTAGTTAGACTTTTGATCATGCACAATTGCTCCAGTTTCAACCACAATGCAGCTACTATCTTCTCCTTTAAGATATCCTGAAGAATGTTGTTAGATAGATGAAGATGAATCTGCGAAAGTGTCTTGTGATCCTTCAATTGCTTCTCCTCTTTTGTCCAAGTTGTGGGCATCTTATCAAATCCCAATAATGTATCATCAAAATCCATCTGCGTCAATATAGCTCTCATCTTAACTTTCCACAATAAAAATCTTGTATTGCGATCCAACAGCGAAATAGCATACTTCATTGTAGCCATCGATAACAAAAATCTCAAACAATCAAATCCTTGCTCTGCGGAACTGCTGAACCTTGGCTGTGATACCACTTGTTAGGAATTGAGGATGAGGCAATATGGTGCGATATGAAGTATAAATCACACAATTGATAATCAAGAACAACATGTAAAAGAAAAGCAAACAAGAAGAAGAAACTGGCAAATGAACCGAATATTTTATTAATGACAACTAATGGTGAAAAAATACAAATTTCGCAATAATGTACTATCAAAATTGAATTAAGAGTCTACTATTTACAGAAGAAATGTCCAAACCCTGGAGGTAACCTAAAATATGGAAACTAGGTCAAAAATTACGTAAAACCAAAAATAAGGAAATAAATTATGCGGCTCGTTGCTCAAGCGATAAGCGAGGGAGAGCTTGTCGCTCGAGCGACAGCTCAGCGACGGTGGGCGAGAGACTTACTGTTTCAATTTTTCTCCTCTCGAGCATTCATCCAGCGTCATCAATCCGCCTTTTTTTCCTTATTGGATCCTATTTTGACATTTTCAAGCTCAATATTTTACAATGCAAAACCATTGACCCAATTTAGATCGGGTTTAGGTCACAAAACCCAATAGAGAAATTTTGTCCATAAGTAAGTAAATGGGTGCCAACATCATTATCTACGGAATAACAATGAATTGTAATATTTTCTCTAGGGATATCATTTTGAATTCTAACTTCTGTTTTTGCTTCTGATAAGATGAACAACATTGAAAGACATAGTACATGTTTTACCAAGGAACCCATCATTGCTTTTTGGTTTTTCGTGAACAGTCTTACTGCTACTTATATAGAAGGGACCCCGATTGTGAATTGCTTCATCGACTTGCTTCGAGGAAGAGTAGGAATTATAGAATCTCCTTGAATTTAAGACATCAACCATAGTGATTATAAGTTTCTTGTGACAATTTAGACAATCTTTATCGAGATCAATAAAATCATCTTGAATTCAGGACATAGCCGTAGTGATTATAAATTTCTTGTCACGATTTAGATAACTTAACAAGATTAATAGAATCCACAGTAATTTTATGACAAATGTTGATTAACAACAGTGGATTGAAATAAATGACACTATGATATTAATTGATATAATTGCCACCTAGACTTCCATCAAAAATCAATAATTGTACTTGTTGTGGTTTGACCAAAATTTTGGTGGGTATTGGAGTCTAAATTGGGATGGTTTTGAAGATATCAAAATTATGGACTAGAGGAAAAAATCGTCGTATTTTCGCTAGCCTAGTGCTAGCTGGACTCTCGAGTGAAGCTGGTGGAAAATAACTTGAGACTTCGTCACCCGATTGTGACTCACCCCTTGCTCGAGCAAAGGGTTGTTGCTCGATTATTGCTCGAGTGACAGTCTTTTTCAACCCAAGCTCATTTCATTTGTTTGACGCATTTTTAGACTTCTTTCCTACTACAACTTGTTCCTAAGATTTTCCTATATATAGGTCACGGCTTGTAAAATTAAATTAGCATTCTAACATTGAGAGAATTGAGAGAAAACATTCTTAAGAGCCTAGATTTCAATTGATTATTGAAATCTTGATATTGTAAACACAAAGTTATTGATTTTATAGTAGATACTCCTCTCCTAAANAAGTGGTTCGTTGTAAATGGGTGTTCAAAAGGAAGGAGGCACGTCAGGGATTGAAGATGCTAGATACAAGGCTAGTGGCAAAAGGCTATAGTCAGATTTCGGGTGTTGATTTTACAGATGTGTTCTCACCTGTTGTGAAGCATAGTTCTATTCGGGCTTTACTTGAAGTGGTGGCTAGGAATGACTTGGAGCTTGAGCAGATACATGTCAAGACATCATTCTTACATGGAGAACTTGAGGAGAGCATCTATATTCAACAACCAGAAGGGTTCATAGCTTTAGAGAAGGAAGACTATGTATGCTTATTGAAGAAATCATTATATGGATTGAAGTAGTCACCGAGACAGTGGTATAAGAGGTTTCATACATTCATGACTACTCATGACTTTGATAGATGTAATTATGATAGTTGTGTGTACTTCAAAAAAGAAAGTGGTGGATCAATTACATATTTGCTATTATATGTTGATAATATGCCCATAGCAGCAAAGGATAAAACAAAGGTCAGAAATGTAAAATTACAACTCAGCAAGAAGGTTGACGTGAAGGATTTAGATGCAGCAAAGAAGATTCTTGGAATGGAGATCTTGAGAGATAGAAAGACTAGCAGATTGTATTTGAGTCAGAAGGGGTACATTGAAAAGGTGCTTGAAAGATTCAATATGGTGAAAGTTAAGGCTGTCGGTACTCATTTGGTTGCCCACTTTAAACTATCATCTAACTTGTGTCCACAGTCAGATGAAGACATTGATTATGTCTCAGGTTCCTTACTTCGATGCAATTGGTTCGGTCGTGTATACTATGGTTTGAACAAGACCTAATTTGGCATAGGCAGTTAGTGCAATTAGCAGATACATGGCTAATCCTAGCAAGGAACATTGGAAAACAATGTAGTAGATCTTCAGATACTTGAAGGGCTCTTCAAATGCTTGTTTGCATTTTGGTAGAAATTCAGATGGAGTCATCGGTTATGAAGGGCTCTTCAAATGCTTGTTTGCATTTTGGTAGAAATTCAGATGGAGTCATCGGTTATGTGGATTCAGATTAAGCAAGGGATCTTGATAAGAAGAGATCACTTACAGGGTATGTGTTTATCCTTGGTAGCTATGCTATCAGCTGGAAATCTACTTTGCAAAATACAGTAGCTTTGTCTACAACAGAAGCATAATACATGGTTATTACAGAGGCATGTAAGGAGGTCATATGGTTGAGAGGATTGATTAGTGAAATCAATGAAGACTTACAAATATCTACATTATTCTGTGATAGTCAGAGTGTAATTTTCTTGACTAAGGATCAGATGATTCACGAGAGAACTAAGCACATTGATGTGAGGTATCATTTTGTGCGTGATGTGATTACTCGTGGTGATATTGTGGTGAGCAAGGTTGATACCAGTGATAATCATGTTGATATGATGACAAAACCACTTCCTATTTCTAAGTTTGAACATTGTTTGAACTTAGTGGGTGTTTGCCATTAATTTAGTCCATTGGGGCTTGTTTGGAGGAGGAGTGGTGTTTATTGATTGAGTTGTGACTTGGAGTTCCTTGTGTTGGAATTTGGTTCAAGGTGGAGATTTGTTGTGGTTTAATCCAAATTCTAGTAGGTATTGGAGTCTAAATTGGAGTGGTTTTGAAGAGATCAAAATTATGGATCGGAGGAAAAAGTCGCCGTATTTTCACTAGCCTGACTCTAGCTGGATGTTTGAGCAAAGTTGGAGGAAAACAACTCGAGACTTCGTCTCGCGATTGTCACTCGAGCGAGAGGCTGTAGCTCGATTGTCGCTTGAGCGACAGTCTTTTTCGGCCCAACCCCGTTTCGTCTGTTTGATGTGTTTTTGGACTTCTTTTCTACAACTTGTTCCTAGGGTTTTCCTATATATAGGTCACGGCTTATAATATTATTATTCATTCTAACATCAAGAGAATTGAGAGAAAACAATCTCGAGAGCCTAGATTTCAATTGATTATTGAAATCTTGATATTGTAAACACAAAACTATTGATTATAGTGGATCCTCCTCATCTGAACTTCTTGTGTTCTTGTTCTATTCTTATTTATTTCATTATCGTCATTATCTTGTGATCAGAAATTCATAACAAGTGGTATCAGAGCGCAAGGTTGATTGTTCCGCATAGCGACAATGAAGTATGACATTCCATTATTGGATAGAAATACATTATGGCAAGTGAAAATGTGAGCTGTGTTGGCGCAAATGGATTTGGAAGAAGCCTTGCTTAGTTTTGATAGGATGTCTACTACTTGAATGCAGGATGAAATGCGGCGTAGGGATCGAAAAGCCCAATCTCAAATTCATCTACATCTCTCGAATCAAATTCTTCAAGATGTTCTTAAGGAGAAGAGTGCAGATGCGTTGTGGTTGAAGTTGGAGTAACTTTGCATGATAAAGAGTTTGACCAGCAAGCTACACTTGAAACAGCACTTGTATTCTCACTGGATGTCTAAAGGTATGTCATTGGATGATCACTTAGCTATGTTGAAAGAAATCGTGTCAGATTTGGAGACATTGGAGGTTAAGTATGACGATGAGGATTTGGCTTTGATGTTGTTGTGTTCACTGCCACCATCATATGTGACTTTTAGGGATACTATTCTCTATAGTCGGGATACTCTCATCGTGGAAGAGGAAGATTTGACTTTGATGTTGTTGTGTTAACGATGGAAGAGTGCTAACGGATAATGTTTAGTGATGTTTGGGAAGCAATTTAAAGTTTAGTGAACAGTAGGTGATTATGGTATAAGTTGAGTGATTTTTGAAACATGTAACTCCTTTCTTCTTCTTATTTCTATTTGCTGAGGAAATGACATGAAATGGTGAAGTATTTAAAGTTAATACCCTAAATAGTCACTAAACTTTTTCAAAAGTTCCCAGGAGGTCACCAAACTTCAAAAGTTCTCTAACTAGTCATTGAACTTTGCAAAAGATTCCTAGGAAGTCACCGAACTTCAAAACTTCCGTAAATAGTCACTGAACTTTGTCAAAAAATTTCAAGAGGTCACCGAACTTTGCAAATTCGGACGCCATACATAAATAGTTCAGTGACCCCTTAGGAATTTTTTGCAAAGTTGAGTGACTATCTAGTGAAGTTTTGGCAAATTTCAATGACTATTTAGGGAAGTTTTGAAGTTTGGTGACCTTTTAGGAACTTTTTGTAAAGTTCGGTGACTAATTAGGGAACTTTTAAAATTCGGTGACCTCCTGAGAACTTTTGAAAAAGTTTAGTGAATATCTAGAATATTAACCCGAAGTATTTGTAGTGGAAAATTGGAAATATCTCAAGTTTCCGAAAAGGCCAAAAAGGCGATGACTGCTGTCGAGGGGAAGTAGAAATATTCATGGTATACTGACATTTGTAAATTAAAAAAATTCTGCAAGTGCTCATTTTATTGTACATATTGCACATTGGAATTACTTCACCGATCACATCCCCAAGCTTCAAAGTCTAGTGTTGCAAAAATGCTACCATTTGAAGAAGATGAATGTGATATTATAATGCTTCAAATGATTGAGGTACACGGGCGCGCGAAATCCGTCTTGAGGTCAGCTATGCAAATTGAGGAAGAACAAAGAGAGTTGGGAAATGAAGAGCTTAAAATCATTCTCTCGCATCCCCCACCCTTAAGAAAAAATAGACTAAACGACGGGCATCGAAGGCGAGTGATTTCGACTAAGAATCACAACCTCGGCGAGTGATTTCGACTAAGTAATCACAACCTCGTTTTTGCAAGTATACTAGGAATATCTAAGAATTTCTTATTTATTTACTTTATTTTGAACAATACTTTTCTTGCAAAATCATTTTTACTTCTTTTGCATAATGTATTTCGGGAACATTAACTTACTTACATTTTCGTAAAACCGGGATGCACGCTTCGAGCTTCGCAGGCTTTTTGTCTTTTAATGAAAACTCGGACCACGCATGAGTCGAGTTCTGCATGACTCACCCCCAAACCCGGCCCAACGCAGTTTTTCGAGGGCAAGCTGAACTTGCACGGGCCAGTTCTGAAATCGACTTATAAGCAAAACGAATCTCTTCAGATTATTTCATCTACATATAAACAAAATGTACAGCAATATAAAAATCCACTCATTCAGAACATTTTCTTTATTCTTTCATGACAATCCTCCAAAATACTAATCACTCGTTAAGCGAAAATCAGATGCCACGATCATTCATATTAACACATTATTCTTGAGAACAACAGTTAGCCACTACATACAAGACAACAAGAATTCCCAGCTTCGTCTAACACGACAAACCACTAACTTAGCAAAATTCTACGTGCATGTTTTGGTATGCAATACTTAACTCGACAATATAATGAACAAAATTCAGCTTATTTTCCTCTTCTGGAGCTATCAAATATTCCCCAATCCTCCCTATCAAACATGTCATCAGTATATTCAACAGCCACCTTAATGATTTGACAACACAATTTCTTAAACAAGTGTTGAAGTAATAACATTAAGACCAACAGAAGACGGCTACATTAATCCTTGCAGCATATGCGCTTGAGAAACGAGTCCCAACAACCAGGTACTTCTTTTGTTTCAGTCGAAATTATGGGGTCCTTGAATCTTGCTTTCTCACTGAGTACTTCAAACGACTCCACGAGATTCTGAAGCCTAGCCACAAACTCAATCAACAGAGATGTAAATGTTGAGAGTGACAATGCACTTGCACTTTCATATGTTCGTACTTCACGCTCGTTGAGAATGGTATCACCAATAAGTGAAAGCCTTGACGGCCACATTGTTTGCTGTTTGAGCACATCTTCTCCGGAGCCCCATTGAGAAACTGAGAGATTGGTGCTCATGTTTGGATTCTGCTGATCGTAGTTTTTAAAAGAGTAGGTGGATTTCAGATTGACTGCACTAAGGGAATTTATCACTAATGGTTTGCTTGCGTTATCCTTGAGATCTTGAAGGTGCTCAGGGTCTTTAAATTTTCCAGGCCGTTTTACACTTTCCCAGCTCTCTGCATTTACCAAAAGATAAGATTTTTCGTCAATCTTCAGTTGCAAATCCTCAGCAGCATCATGAACATCCTGGAGGAGGTTTTCCGGGGGTAGTTTTTCCATCTTTTGTACTTTTTCTCCAAGCACTCGTAACACTTTAGCACCTTCATTCCCAACCCTCTGAATCTCATTCTTAAAAACCTGTCGTAGTTCAGATGGTGCCTACAAACACAAAATTTAAGAGAGCACAATTCAGTCTACAAGTTATTACTTCTTCTAAAGAGCAAATAGCTATGTAAGCATTCTAATCCATGCATATATGAGTTTGCATGGTGCTAATTACAAATCGTATGGCCTTAAAACATTTTTTCAAGCATTTTTAACATGCCATTTCTCTGTAATTGATTTGTTTTCTATAAACATGAAAGTAACGAATTCACTAGCTTAGGCATGAACTAGAACTAAATCAACGTATTATAGCAAGAGTATCTTTGGTTAGGAGGTAAGGTAGCTTTACAGGACCACCCTCCCATCCAAAAAAAATAAAAATGAGAGAAAATAACACCAGAAAGGACCATTCAACCTACTTATGGACTCACAAAAGACCATTTAAGAATAAGAGTTGGCAGCAATTAATCTGATGTTCACTGGGCACTTTATTTCCTTACAACTAGAAAACTGTTAAAACATCAGGAACTGGAGACATATAAACTCATTCAAGTCTACAAGAAAACCAAAAAGGAATACTACCTAGTCGTAACCAACAATCAGATAGGGACTGGCTGTTATGTGGAAATTTTCAGTGACCAAAAGTGCACGCCAGTGTTTTGTGTATGTGAATATTGTGCTGTTCTCGTTTAATTAGGTTGCAGAGGGTTCACAATTGTAATTACTAGTAATCCTAAGTTCGGAAAAAGAAATATGAAATCAAAAGGATATAAGTTTGCTATGAGAAATGACATTGAGAGCCAAAAGAGTGACTGGAACTCAATCTCACTATATTTCTCAGTCTCCCATGTCAACTTAAGTTTATCACCCGAATTTTATCCACAATGTACATGGGTTAGCATGCTATACTCATAATCCCCCTTGTGGCTGCAATGGCAGGCACATCACCCCACATAAACTTTGCTTTTTCATTTGTAGATGAGAATGTATAAACACTTCCCTTTATAATGGGAGAAAGAAGATCGAGAATTAATAATTCAACTAACATTTATTTTATCCCTTTTTCACCAACACGGTTTAAGTTAAACTAATATAATATCTACAGAAAAATCAGGACATATGGTTGATATCATCCTTACCATTATGTGCCTTTTTTTTTCACTAAGCGACTTAATCAAGACAGAATCAAATATAAAGTGATAAAGCAATAAACTGAGCATCATCAAGATCAAGCCATCTAATTTTCTATGATAAAACAACATAACTAATGCAAATTGTGTGCAACTATAAGAAGATTGATGGGGATAACCGAAATTTATAGCAATGTGATCATGATTGCTTCCTTTGACCCTTTAACCTGTTTAGAAAACCAGAGCTGTGAAATGAACTGAGGTTCTTAAAATTGGGGTAAGGAGCTTGGCTCAATAAATAGAAAAGCATCCAAATTCAAGATCGATTGGAATTTGACTCAGGCAGAGCAACTTTTAGATCTTTCAAAAGATTTTAAAAAAATAAATAAATAAAGGCCAAAATTGAGCTGTGTTTAATGCTTGGCAGATAAGCTGAACTGAAGTTTAGCACCCTAAAGTTGGTTTACTCAGCTTATTCGCATTGCTAAAACAAGAATGAAAGGATAATCTAGACCTTGAGGCAAACGCATGTAAATGTATGATAAGTAATCATATGCTGAAATACCTGTATTTCTGAAAGGATACTTCCGTGCATAGCCATAACCATAAATGCACAGTGTCTTAGTGCACCACTAACTTTGACGTATTCGCTCCAGGGATAATTGAACATTTTGTAACGACCATGAGGTGGTTCCCATATGGCAAAAGCCAGCTGAAAAAATATAACATTGAATCCCTTATGAGAAAATGAAAATCTTTGGCTGAACGAATCTAAGTACCAAAATATAAAAATGTACCAGAGAATCCTCTTGGCTTGTAGACTCTACTGCAGCTCTATATCCAGTGTACAATGGATCATCAGAAGCCTGATATACAAGAATTTTTGAGGGTATTCTTTCATACCCAGCACATTGCAAATACATATGGACGCAGCCTATATAAAAGCAAAAAAGTTTTATTCAACATATTTCCATTGCACAAATAGCAACAAAATTTGATTGCAAACATGTTAAAAGCATTTAGATGCTATAAAAGCACAACAAAATCCTCACCTTCCAAAGAAGTGGCAACGCCCTTAAAATTTTTCACAACCAATTTATGCAGATCCTCACCCGCCCAAATGGGGTAAACGCATAAATTAATGAGCAAACAAATACCAGCTCCAAGTGCAATTAGAAGTAATCTAGAAACAGCTGTTTGCACAAAATCTGAAGTGCCAGATACGAGTACAATACAAAATGTCAACAAGAAGACGCGAAATCCATATTCGTATTGCTTCATCGAAGGGTGCAACTTCAAATAACTTGCAAAAAAACCTAAAAGATAATGAAACCTAATTAATTCTAGTTTCCATATTCAAAGCTAAGAAATAAAAAGAATCAAAAGAACATAACATTAGTTACTCATCATTAATTGATACAATTCATACCAGCAATAAAAATGCTGATCACAATCACAACTTCTTGAAATTTCCCCACCATTAATGACAATTCAGCAATGCCCAGAGCTAGTGCTCCAGCCGATAATGTCCCCAATGCGCGATTAAGTCCTTTGTTCAGCGTAGCTCCTATGAAAAAAGTCAAGAAAATGAGCAAATTACACCAAAATTTGGGGATTTCAAATATTTGAAATAACATCAATACATACCTATGCTGAACTCGAACACAACGACAACAGTAAGGATAGCCCAGATGGAGTGTTTTCCAATATAAGGAAGGGGTTCTTTGAGGAAAATAAGGATTGAAACAAGCGAAAGAGCAGAGGCCACTTTAGCTGCAAACACCACTTTTCTTGGATCGGAACGACCCATTTTATAAGCCTTGTTTGCAGTTTCTTGAACATTGCTACACCATCTGGAAAGATTTTCCTGGGCCGATCGATACAACCAATATAAACAACCTTCATTTCTATTATAGGACGCATCATATTCTACGTCGGAATTATATTTTCTGGACAGCAACCTTTCTCTCCCTCTCTCGACAAAACTTTGTCTTAAAGATCCAAAATTGGCTGCCATAATAATTTCTTGGTATATCAAAAATAAGGAACATTTAAAGTGGGTTTCCAAATCATTGGCTGAAAGTTGTGAAAATTTATCAAATATCTGGATCGGGTTGTTGGGATATAAAAGTTGAAAATATGTAAAGATTTTGAGTTAATCTTGAGAGCTTTATCGGGAGAAGAAATGGCTGGAACATGTCCTTGTTTACCCACATCAACCCCACAAGAGATTCAAGCAAAATTACACGTAGGGTATCGAATTTTGATTATTGTATCAATTGGATCACTACCTAATTTTTCCGTCCCCACTAACATATTATGCTCACTTTGATCCATCATATTCTTCTTTACTAACATGTTCAGGCTGTATTTTAATTCCGAATGTGCAGCTAAAATTCTCAAGATCTTTTAATGCCGACTTTATTTGGTGTATGGATAACGCATGCAAAGAATCAAGAAAAAACACTAGTTGTTAATTTAATAAAAGGAAAAATATGGAATTTGATGCATCGTACACCTCGATATTCTTGTGAATTACTATTTGAGATAAAATAAATAAACTTAAGCCCATATTTGTCTACCATTAATCTAAAATTCTGTTTGCTACAGTAAAATTTTTCACCACACATTCACCTAATAAAATATTCTACACACAAATCAATAAAATTATTTTAAATTTCAACCACACATTCTCCAAAAAATAATATTCAAAACTTCATTCTTCTCTCAATAATGGGAGACAAACAAACTCTAAAAATATATTAGAAATAAATAAAGAATTCTCTCTTTACCAGTTGTCTTCTACTAGTTTTTATTGGTTCCACTTCGGTATTTTATCAATCCCTACGTCCTACCTCTAAGGTTTTCCTTTTTTAACATCCATACTCAGAATTTCCCTTCTTTTTTTTTTTTTTTTTTATTATTGATTGGAGCATGTTTGATGAATTTAAAATTTAAATTTTAAATTACAATATTTTTAGTATTTAAAAAAAATTAAAAAATTGATAAAAAATTTTTTTTTTTTTTTAATTTATTTTTTTTTTTTTCCTTTTTTTTTTTTTTTTTTTTTTTTTGTGTTGGAGTGGGGAAAGGAAAGGTGGAATTGGAGAAAATTTCTATTAATCTCAAATTATGGAAACTCAATATTCCTTATCAATATTTAACCGATACTTACTATTCATCCATGTTTTGTTCTCAATTAAATAGATAATCTCGATTATTTGATACATATTTTGAAAAAAAAAAAAATTTGTGAAACTGGAGGTGGAGAAACTTATTTAAAAAATTTATTTTTTACATTTTATACTTGTAGTTGAATATAAGAGTATAACCTTCGTTTCAATCAAAACTCAACTTTATGTAACCATCAACGGAGACAAAGAAATTCGTGAACATTACTAAGTACTGAAAGGTTCGAGAGTCAAATGTTAATAAGATTATATGGAAAACCCAAGTGCTAATAAGTAAAAGTTGGAAACCTAAGTGCAATTTTCCCTTTAAGCCAAAAAAGGTCAAAATCAAAATCAACTAACTACAAAATAACAATATTCAGATAGTTTGATGGCTTCTTTAGAAGCGGAAAGCTACCATTGCCCTTTAGAATTTTAATTAAAATGATGGGACTTATTTTATTTCTTGACGTTATCAATAATTCCACTAAGCTAACCTAAACACATCTTTGTCTCTGACAACTTTTCAATAATACACTATCATTTTTTTTTTTCAACCTTGTTTAATTTAATTTTGCATTTATTGAAAATTTATAACTAAATCTTCAACAAACACCCCGAGATTATACATTAAGTTACTGAAAAAAAAATTACGAATTTCTTGTGTGGCAATTATTATTAAACCATAAGATGGAATAATTCAAAGTAATGATGGTCCAAACCTCAAAGCCAAAAAAACAAAGTTGACATTATGCTTTCCACGTATGCGTAGAGCCATCTCGTGGGAATATTTTTGTGGCACAACTAGTCCAAAACTATTTAACATTTAAAACATTATAAACGGATTCTAAGGGATTCTCAAACAGAAATGGTTTTGTTCCTCGGGATTGCAATTGTGAAGATCAAATATCGATCTAAAATTAATAGCTCACCCTACATTTTGGAGAGATGATTGATAGCTCATCTGAGGATGATTGGTCGATTATCAAGAGAATCAAGATCGATCATCCTCATCACCTGATATTACCAAAAATGGTACTTGTTAATTTTCGAATTTGACGATTGAGAAGGAGCGCGAATGTGATCTTCTGGTACCTGAAACAAAAGCGTCGAGGTGTTTCGTCGTCGCCCCGCCGATACTTAAGTCGGAGGGAGAATTCGTGAAAAATGTATGCTGAAAATTATGTAAAAACGTACCTAAATAATGAATTGGGGTATTGTATTTATAAAGGTAGGTAGTACATTCCTAGTAGGATTATGTTGAAATTCCTAGGAGTTCTACCATGCTTAGAAGTTTGAACATGATTGGTGTTGTACCATCAATGTGTTCGGCTAAAGATAAAACTTCAGTGGCAGAATCCTTTTAGGGAGAGGTAGTATATTTATAGCAGGACTCAAATACCTTCAAATTGGATAAGCCTTATCATATAGGAGAGTCATGCTCGGTCGGAGTTTGATAGGTTCGAGATTAAGACATGACCTCGAGGAGGTCCCAAGTTAACGGAAATGTTGTTCCCGAAGAGATATCCTGACAAGATCGATATGGCGCGGATGTTATCTTTATGTGCCCAAGGATACATGTGCCCCGAGCTCAAGTACTCAAGGATGTGAGTGCAAAAATTGGTGGGATGGGCAACATTGCTCCTCTCGTTAACATGGTCGGGGTCATGCCTATATTGGGGTCATCAGTAGCCCATGTGCATCCATGCCAAAGGCTGGCACTCGAGATTCTAGGATGTAATGCACATTGCAACATAATAGGAGCGACCAGCTTTTGGTAAGCACGATCAGCCTTGAAAATAGGATTGATCAGTCATGAGATAGAATTGATCAGCCTGGACATAGGTTTGATCAGCCCTGAAATAGGACTGATCAGCCCTAAAATAGGACTGGTCAGCCCTGGGAATAGGACAACCAACCTTGGGAAGAAGACTGATCAGCCTTTGGATTTAACTGAGGAGTTGTGTGACAGCAAGGGTCCTACAGAAAGGGTAGCACTTGGCCTCGATCTTCGAGCTAATGATTGTCCCTTACGGATGATTGCCACGTGGTTAGGTTTGAGGTCCAGGATTGACGGACCTTTCGCCTTCTCCAGAATCCTATAAATACTCTCATACACCCCACCTCATTGGTCACTTTTCACTCTTCAAACACTCCTCGGACCACCTCAGGTTTAAGCTTAAGGTAAGAGCTCGGGCCCTTTAGATAATTTAAGTTTGTTTTTCCTTAAAAATGTCTTCGGATAGTTCGTCGAGTTCAACACCCGAGGATGCTGGCCATTCTATAATCCCCATGGTCGTTCCTCTAGATACTAGGCCGATTCTAAACTACCCCGAGCTTAAAGGTCGATACAAAGAACATGAGATAATATCTATAGGTAGAGAGTTCGGGATTATGCCAAGGTGCGATATTAGGACCCCCAAGCCTGAGGATAGCATAGTTAGCAATCAGGAATGGGAGTTAGTTATTTTCATATATGCTTTGAAGTGAGGGTTTAGATGGCATCTTCATCCCTTCTTCATAGAATTCTTGGTCGAGCATTGCATGTGCCCTGGACAACTCGTCCCCAATGCATGGAGGATGCTTATTTATTTTTTTATAGCTTGTAGGTATTTGTCCATATGTCCCAGGCTCGACCTCCTTAGGATGTTGTTCAAGCTTAAATCTTGTTGAGCTATAATTGTTTTGTATATTTGTCAACCCAAAGTAGGTTTAGGATCTCGAAAATGTCGAGCTCCCTTAATAGGTGGAAGCAAAAATACTTTTTTATTCATCCTCAAGATCTCGATCTCCCTTTTGGTCCTCGGTGGACTATCCCAGACACTACTCGATTCAATGAGAGACATGCCTATTTTGAAGTTTTAGAAATGGATAGGCAGAGTTTGGAAGATCTCGACCATTTGTGTTATGACCTCGATGACATGCTCGGGGATGACCTTCTCGATCTAGCAAATGTGAAAGGACTTGAGGGTAGGGTTTAATTTCTTTGTTTTTTATTCATCATTGATCTCGACCATTCCTCGAGCTAACGACTTTTCATTTTGCAGAACACATGACTTTCGATCCTCAAGCATTGCTACTGGTGGCGAGCCCAAAATCCAAGATCCCACAAACCAGGGTCTTGGGTTAGAAAAATGAGAAGAAGAGACCTCGAGAACATACACCCGAGGTGAGAAAAGGGCCAGGTAAGACATCCAACCAACAATCTCGAGCTCAAGTGGTCGAGCCTTACGCTAGGACCCAGTGAGTGTTGTAAGGCCAACTGCGATAGTCGTTGACCTTGAGGACGATGTCACAGTACAACATCCTTGAGATGTTGAGGGGGGACAAGGTTGCTCCCTCATGTCCGATCTCGTGGACAAATACCGAGATGTAGAGCTAGAGGAGGGAGCGAGGACACTTCAGTCCCTACATTGAAGGTAAGTTTCCTCGTTACGTTCGAGCATAAGGTCATGTTTATTGGCTTTCAAATACTAAACTGATCATGCTTTGCAGACGCTTAGCAGAGCTTGAGGAATGTCGCTAAAGAGTAAGGCTGATTCTCGATAGATAACGGAGCTGAAAAGTTCCCTGGAAGTCCGAACCCGACGTTTGGCTAAGCTCGAAGTTGAGCGTGGCCAGAATGTAAATAAGATAATCGAGCTTGAATCTAGCATGCGGAAAACTCGAGATGAGATTGTGGTAGCAAAGGATGAAGCAAAAGAGGTAAAGCTCAAACTCAAGCAAAAAACAAAGGAATTTGAATCTAAGTTGGTTGAGGCTCAAGTTGCATTGATCGAGGATTTTAAAAAGTCCCAGGAGTTTGATGCTATCAAAGGCGATTATGCATTGGGTTCCTACAGCTACGCCTTCAAGCAAGCTTGAGCGTTCCTTAGGGCTAAACTCCTCGATGTTAGTCCTGATTAGTGGCGGCCAATGCCTGAAGTCACGACAGTCTCGAGCTCTCAGCGTCTGAAGAGACTATAATCGAGGATGAGGTCGATGCCAGAGATGATGACTATGTCGTGGACATGTCTTCAAACAACGACCTTGACTAGGATTCATCCTTCCTCGATCATCATTTGTGTATTGATTTTGTATATTTTATTTTGTCAAGTACATTGCTCGATCAAGGCTTGAATATTTTGTCGTTTATTTTGATATCGATGTTTTATTGCTCGTTGAATATACGTCCAATCAAATATATTTGTATCGATCTCGAGCAACTTTAAGACAATGATTTAATCATTTAGAGAGTTGAGGAGCTCGAAGCTACAAAAGCTCGAGCAACCTTTGAAATAATGATATCATCATGAAGTTAGAAACTTGAGGACTTTAAAGCTCCTAAGCTCGAGCAACCTTTAAAATAATGATATCATCATCAAGTTAGAAACTCGAGGAGTTTAAAGCTCCTAAGCTCGAGCAATCTTTAAAATAATGATATCATCATCAAGTTAAAAGCTAGAGGAGTTTAAAGCTCCTACGCTTGAGCAACCTTATCATCATCAAGTTAGAAACTTGAGGTACATGAAGTTTGAGTACTTTAGGACATGAAGCTCGAGTAGTTAGGATTGATTTATCCATTAAGCTATTTTGAGTTGCTTATGCGGGACAAGACTTTGAGGTGCTTGCGCAAGGCAAGGCATTGGGGTGCTTGTTTAAGGCAAGGCTTTGAGGTGCTTGCACGGGACAAGGTTTTGAGGTGTTTTCTCGAGGCAATGCTTTAAGGTGCTTTCTCGAGGCAATGCTT
Source organism: Fraxinus quadrangulata (assembly GCA_903798255.1). Taxonomy (NCBI): domain Eukaryota; kingdom Viridiplantae; phylum Streptophyta; class Magnoliopsida; order Lamiales; family Oleaceae; genus Fraxinus; species Fraxinus quadrangulata. The sequence continues at coordinate 95,900 of CAIGRB010005688.1, read as the reverse complement.
TGAAGTTGTTTAAGATAAAAGTATTTTATTGGGATAGATCCCAAATCTAACTAATCAAAATATACATAAAAATTGAACGTTGGCACTCGGGCTTGACCAACTGAAAAGTAAAAAGACGCGGGCGTGCAAGCCCGACAAATCGAAGAAAAAACAAAAAGAGAAACTAATAGCTAAAAGTAAAACATACTACTTGTAATAAATATTCAAATTATCAGCATTCCACGGCCTAGAGAGTGATCTTCCCGAGAGTGATCAGCATTCCACGGCGAATTTGTCGTATAACTTCAAAGGGTCCTTCTCAAATAGGTCCTAACTTGCTCGGGGTATGTCCTACTGCTTCAACTCTTCTTAACACGAGATCTCCAACTCTGAATCTCGTGGATCTTACCCTGTTGTTGAAGTGTTTAGCTGTTCTATTCTGGTAAGATGCAACCTTTATGGCGGCTTGTTTTCTTACTTCGTTAAGAAGGTCAAGGTGCTCTGTCATGTGCTCCTCGGACCCGGGCTCAAGTCTCCTGAAGCTCAATAGTCTAATCTCAACTTGAAATGTAGCCTCTACACTAAATGCTAACATGAAAGGGGTCTCACCTAACATGATTTTGTAAGACGGCCTATATGTCCAAAGTATAGAGGGTAGCTCATCAAACCAACCTCATCTAGCTTCCCCGAGCCTCGTTCTGAGATCCTGTAAGATAATCCGATTTGCAACCTCAGCTCTGAGGATGTAAAATTGATGTAAGATGATGGTCAATCCCCAGGTTGGTGCAAAAGCTTTTGAAGTGTGGGTTATCAAATTGCCTCTCGTTGTCAGTTATGAGGATCTTGGGTTTTCCGAACCTGCAAACAATTGGACTTCCAGATTAATGACCTCAGCTTGGGCTCTGAAATTGTTGCCAGGGGCTCGAGCTCGGCCCACTTAGTAAAGTATTCCACGGCTACAGCGACGAATTTCAATTGTCCTCGGGCAAATGGAAAAGGACCGAGGATGTCTACGCCCACATTGCTCGAATAGGGCTGCACAATGAATGGGGGTTAGGACCTTGGTTGGATAATAGATTATGTTGACGAACCTCTGACACTAGTTACATCTCTTGACGTAGTCCACATCATCTTTCTTCATGATAGGCCAGTAATACACATATCTAATAAGTTTAAAGGCTAAAGCCTGAACTCCTTGGTGATCCCCATATACACCTTCATGGACTTTTGCCATGACTTGGGACGATTCTGAGGGTTTAAGACATCGAAGGTATGGAAGAGTAAAACTTCGGCGAAATAAGATCCCCTTAATCATGCAATACCTTGGTGCCCGAGCTCGAATGCTCCTTGCCATCCGCTGATCATCTGGCAAATTCCCATTAGTTATAAAATCAACTATTTGGTACATCGAACACGATTCATGTTCAATATCCATGATAGAGGGTACTTGATTTATGTTTGGCTCTGTTATAAATTTGACGTGAACTGTTCTATCAAGATCATCAATTCCCATGAAGACGAGTATGGACAAGGCATTGGCCTTGCAGTTCTCGGTTCGGGATATTTTTATGATTTCACAACTTTTGAATTGCTTTTGAAGATCATGAACTCTCAGGCAGTATAGACTCTTCTTCTCATCTTTTCTTTCAAATGTCCCCTCAATCTGGCCTACCACAAGTTGCGAATCACTGAAAGTTTTTGTCTTCAAGCTAAAGATTAATGGCAAGCTCGGGTGCGATAATTACTGCTTCGTACTCTACCTCATTGTTTGTAGTGTCAAATTCAAATCGAAGTGCACATTGTATTTTTGTATGTCTATCTGGGTTGATGAATATAATTCCTGCAACCAAGCCCGTGGAGTTCAATGCTCCANGGTCGGGTGACCTACTGGCCCCCGAGGCCTTGGGGTGAGTTCTGCTATGAAGTCGGCCAAGGCCTGTGCTTTAATCGAGGGTCGGGGTTTAAACTCGATATCAAATTCTCCAAGTTCGATAGCCCACTTTAGCAGCCTCCCTGACACGTCGGGTTTTTGGAGGACGTGCTTCAGTGGCTGATTGGTAAGCACGACGATCGGGTGAGACTGGAAATACTGCCGTAGTTTTCGGGCCGCGGTTACAAGGGCGAGAGCTAGCTGTTCGGCCAAAGTATACCTGGTCTCCGCATCCAGTAGTCCCTTGCTCACGTAGTAAATTGGTTGTTGAGCTTTGTTGACCTCTTTTACCAATAGGCCACTTACTGCATTTTGAGAAACTGCCAAGTACAAAAATAGAGTATCTCCAGGCTCTGGCCTTATGAGAACTAGTGGGGTTGCCAATATTTTCTTGAGCTACTGAAAAGCCTTCTTACAATCCTCGTTCCATTCAAAGTTTTGATTTTCCATGAGAGCTTTGAAAAAAGGGAAACATCTATCCGCTATGTGAGACATGAACATGTTCAAGGCAGCGACCCGACCCTTCAGTTTTTGCACCTCTTTCTTGCTCCTAGGGGACTTTATGGATGTTAGGGCCTATATTTTGTCCGAATTGGCTTGAATTCCCTTGTGCGTAATCATAAAGCCCAAGAACTTGCCTGAGGCCACCCCAAAAGCGCACTTTGCTGGATTTAATTTCATGTTATATTCCCGAATAGTAGAGAATACTTTCTCAAGATCTGCGATATGTTGGTCCGCCTACTTACTCTTGACTACCATGTCGTCCACATAGGCCTCAATATTTTTTCTAATCATCTTAACAAAGATTTTGTTGATAAGTCTCTGATACGTTGCTCTTTCTTTCTTCAACCCAAATGGTATGACCCTCTAATAATATATGGTCGAGTCAGCCATAAATAATTTTTTTCTTGATCTTCATCAGCCATGAGGATCTGATGATATCTAGAAAATTAATCAAGGAAACTGTAAAATTTATGACCCAACGTGCTGTCTACGAGGTTGTCGATCTGAGGTAAGAGATAGCTATCCTTTAGGCATGCCATGTTAAGATCTGTAAAGTCGATACATACTCTCCATTTGCCGTTGTCCTTCTTGACGAAGATAATGTTGGCAAGCAAGTTGGGGTACTGAACTTCTCGAATAAATCGAGCATTGATCAACTTATCAATCTCCTCCCGTATGACCTCGCATTGCTCTGGTGCAAACTGTCTCTTCCTTTGCTTGATTGGCTTAGCTTCTGGATTAATATTAAGTTTGTGGACCGCTACACTGAGGTATATCCCGGGCATGTTCTCTACATTCTAGAAGAACACATCAATATTGCAGGATAGACAACTTATAAGCACAGATATGACGGTGGCATCGAGATCTCAACCAATCGTCATTATTTATCGTGCTCGAGCTCTACATCCACCAATTATTCCACATGAGCAAGTCTTCCTCTAAGGTCGGGCTCAAGTTCGGATAACGAGATTTGCATGACATTGGTGCTTATTTCCCGAACACTAGTAATATATCACTATGTAGCAGGTAATTGGTCTCAACGCACTACCCATACGCTATTACTTGTAGGGAACTTCATAGTAAGGTGGAAGGTAGAAACAATAGCTCTGATCTTGTTGAGCAATGGCCTTCCCAGAATGGCATTGTAGGCCATTGAAGTACGGACTAGCTGGAATGATGTAACTTCAGTCACTTGCTTTTGATGCGATCCCTAGGTAACGGAAAGATTGACTATTCCCTACGGGATAATTGTACCGCCTCCAAATCCTTGAAGTGGGGTTTTAACTGTTTTGAGCTGTTCGGATGAAATCCTCGAGTATGGCTCATGAGAAAGTATATTGGTTGCGCTTCTATTGTCAACCAAAATCATCTTTACCTCAAAATTAGCTATAATGGCTGATATGATCAATGCATCATCGTGAGGATGTGATAAGTCTTCCAAGTCTTATAACTCAAATGTGATGTCTTCAAGGTTATCATAATCTTACCTTGAGGTTGGGGTGTATTGTCTAGCATACTGCTTATGCCCACTGTTCGAGTTTCGTCCTGGTGTTATACCCTCGACAATAATGTTAATGGTTCCTACTGTGGCTTGTCATTCCCCATTTCTTTAGGACCTTTCACATAGTCATGATCGTTCCTTAGGTGTTTGTCATGACTGACGTATGAACTTAGAAATTCCATTTTTATTAGAGCCTCAATCTTCGGCTGTAAGGCTTTGTCGTTCTCCATTGTGTGCCCATAATTCTGATGATAATCACAATACAAGATCCTATCTCGAGTATTAGGAGAGGACTGCATCCTTGAAGGCCATTTAAACTCCTTCATATTCTTAATATCCAATCAGAATGTTAGATCTGGAAATGTTCAGCCAGGTGAATGATGTCGACTGTGTCTTTTGTCCTGCTTACTCCTACGAGCTTCCTGAAGAGGATGGGAATCGTGTTCGGGTTTTTCAGAGGTCGGGTGAGGAGTTCTCCTCGGGTTCAATATCTCCTCTATATTAATATATTTTTCTGTTCGGGTAAGGAGCTCAGTCACCGAATTCGACGGGGTTTTGATAGAGACATCTTGAAGGCCTTACATCTTATGGCATATGTGAGGGCGGAGATTGCTACTGTTATGTGTAGGTCGGGTATCTGAAGTCTTTCCCTGTTAAACCTCATCCATGAAGTTACGTAGGGATTCATTCGATCCTTGGCAAAGCTGCATAAGGGAAGCAATTGTTTTCTTGATGAGTTTGCTAATGGCAAAGAAGGCGAAAAATTTGTCAGCCAAGTCAGAGAATGAAGTAATGGAATTGGGCTCTATGGTAGAAACCAATCTCTGGCAGCGTTAGTCAAAGTTTGTGGAAAAGCTTTACACATCATAGGATCTGGTGCCACCTATAGATTCATTACGTCCTTGTATACATTGAGGTGATTGATGGTGTTAGTGGTCCGTCGCACTCCTTCGTGCGGGGGAGTTTGAATTGGTCTAAGAGCGAATAAGAAAGTATTTCCGATGTGAAATGAGTGTTAGGGGTAAATCATGTCATCCCCTAGGTGTTCTGTTGTAGTCCAGCAGTGATCCCATCTTGTATGATTCGAGCGAGTTCGCTTGACTCCATAGTAACGAAACTCGAGGTCAAGGCAACTAAAGGTATGCCTGAGGCACTGGATCCACCATTAATCCCCATGTTAGCATCGCAGGTATCCCGAGCTCGAGCATCGGCCATGAATCCCCATGTTTATCTTGCTGTCGGTGCTAGTGTCAGCGTCTTCTCCTGCGTTAGATGAGGATTACTCTGGCTTAATAATTGAGTTAGCGTTGCAACCTGTTGACGGAGTTCTTCGAAAGCTCCTGCTGCAACCACTTGTGGTTGGAGGGTTCGTATTGCTGTTGATTCTCCTTGATGAGCTAGGGGCTCCATAGTCGGAGGAGGGTCCGGTGCGGATGAGCTTGCTGGATGAAGACCTGAACGTGTGTTGACCATGGCTTTTGGTAGCGATTCTCACAGACAGCGGCAATGATACTACCAAAAATCGTATATGTTGATTTCCGAGCTTAACGGCTGAGAACGAACGCGAACGTAATTTTTCGATATTTGAAACAAAGGCGTCAAGTGTGTTCTCATCGCCCTCCGATGCTTAAGTCGGAGAGAGAATTCGTGAAAAATGTATGCTGAAAATTATGTAAAAACATACCTAGAAAATGAATTTTAGTGTTGTATTTATATAGTATGTAATACATTCTTGGTAGGATTATGTTGTTGAAATCCTTAGGAGTTCTACCATGTTTAGAAGTTTGAACATGATTAGTATTGTACCGTCAATACGTTTGGATAAAGATAAAACTTCAGTGATAGAATCCTTTTAGGAAGAGGTAGTATATTTATAGAAGGACTCAAACACCTTCGAATTGAATAAGCTTTATCATATAGGAGAACCATGCTAGGTCAGAGTTTGCTAGGTTCGAGATTAAGACATGACCTCGAAAAGGTCCCAAGCTAACGGGAATGTTGTTCTGGAGAAGATATCCCGACGAGATCGATGTGGGGCTAACGGTCTCTTTATGTACCCGAGGATATACATGCCCCGAGCTCAAATGCTCGAGGATGTGAGTGCAAAAACTGGTGGGATGGGCAGCATTGCTCCTTGGGTTAACATGCTCAGAGTCATGCCTATATTAGGATCATCCCTACCGAACTCGTCATAGATTAGAAACTAAACATCAGGTAGATGTAGGAGTGGACGTAGTTCCATTTGGTTCTGGTTCCAAGAGAATTGAACCATGAACTAATGATTTTTTTCGACAATGAAATCAAATAATTTTTTTTAAGATGCGGAACCGAACCAATTCGGTTTGGTCTAGTTCTAATACTATTATTTAAATTTTCAAATTTGCATTATATCCAGTAAATTATGATATTTTTTACTATACCCTTGATGGCTTGAAGGAACAATGAATTGGTGGCAACAAAGTTGGAGCTTCCGCACAGAAAAGCTATGTTGTTGAGGTTTGAGGGATTAAGAATTTAAGAAGGCGTCCAGAGACTTTGAGGGTTTGAAGTTGAAATAATACATTGAAATGATGTTTAAATACAAATATTGAATACAATTAAAATTAATGGACTAAACACGTTTTATGGACTGTACCAAAATATAGCTACTGGGCTAGCTTCAATTAACATAAAATCAAATTCATACAATAAAAAAAATTATACATTAAGTTTGGTTTTCAATTTGGTTCTTGATTCTAGAATCAGAGTACCTCACCAAACTATAACCAAATAGTTTTTTGTTCGAAGAACTCAAACAATTAATTTTTTTTGTAAAACCGAGTCAAACCGCTTGGTTTGATTTGGACTTTTTGTCCACCCCTAGGTAGATGAAACACTAACCAACATCTAGCTGATTGTCGCAAGAACTAGAGAGAAACTATGACATGAAAAATGTAAGCGGTTAAAGATCCTATACCTGGGAAAAGGCAAATGCACCAAATTTCGTAAAGAGAATATTGAAGTTCGAATAGAACCGACGGTACAAAAAAATCCAGTATCTCAATTCTGACCCCCAAAAACAAAACAGATTCCAAAATCGCAGTTGCTAAAATTTTACTATTTCTTCTCTTCCTTTTCAGCTTCAGCAGCCCTCTTGGCTCTTACTCCAACATGGCGCTTGTTAGTTCGTTCCAAACGCAGCTTGTCATATGCCCTGAATGACTTCATTTCTTCTGTGACCTTAACGAGCTCCACAGTAGGCTTCTCCCGTACAATTGGCATGTAAGAACCTTGGACTTGAGTAGCTGTTGCCAACTCCTCTGGAGTAGAATCACCAGCCTACAAGAGAGCCAGCAAATATCAAAAAAGAAACAAAGAATGTACAGCAATTTTCCACTGCTGAAAATCTACATTACCTTGGATTTACGAGCACGTCTTGGGAAAACGACTAATTTGGCCTTGTAAGTCTTTAGTCTATTAACATTAGTCTGAAAACCCTCTAGGGAAGAGTTCCTACGACGATGATCAGCTGCAATGCCAATAGTTGGGGCAAATTTCTTTGGAATGCCAGCAGCCTGATTGATACAGACCCAATAGTTATTTATTCACATCAAAGGTGATGTTTGAGCACATAAAGGACGACCTCAAATAACGGTACTATTTTAGAACTAGGTATCAACTCTGAGATAATTCCATCAAGCTAGTTCCCATGAACCGGAACAGCAAATTGTGAAATATCAATCAAATAACAATGGCAGTAAAAACAATTAAATCTACAGTCCGAATGGTAGAATACTAGATAGAATGAGCATTGTGACAGTGCATATTGGACATAGACTTTGAACTATCTTATGCATATAAAATTCTTCCCAAAAACCAAGGAAACAGACAAGCTGAGAACAAATTACCTTGAGCTCCTCCAGCGAAAATCCCCTACCAGCTCTGACTTTCATGTTGTACTTCAGAGTCTGCCCATGGACAATGGGACGAAGGGGTCCAGCAGTAGGCCGGGGGAAAATCTTCACAGCTTTCTTCTGCCTTGCTGGAATATCGATAAAATATTTGGAACAGATGACAAGAAAAGAATAATAAGTATACAAGTTGTGCCACATTTCGAGTTATGAAATTGGATGTTTACCAATTCTTCTCCTGGTCTTGCGAGCAGGCTGGTTGAACCATGTCTTAACATAGTTCTGCCAGTGCTTCCTGAAGTGCCCATTTGGGATAACATTGTTGTGCTTAACCATGACTTACCTACACTACAAACAAGAGATAAGTGCCCATCAAAGACAGCTCAAATGATAAACAAACACTGAATAACTTTTAATGAAAATCTGAGCAACAGATAAAATTAACCACATAGCCAAACAAGTTTACAAAAAATTTTAGATGTTTTACTCCGCAATGCAAATCAGTAACAACATCCATATAGCTCTGCTTTGTTGCACGGACATTCAAATAGAGTAGTGTGTCCGTCTCCGACAATTAAAAATATATTTTTAAATCAAAGTTATTTGTAAATAACAAATATGTATTCATATTTAAAATGTTTCAACAAGAAAAAATAATAATAAGTATAAAACTTACTTTATATTGTATAAATAAAGAATTTTAAAAATTTTAATCAAAGTGTCAGCGACTTAGTCGCGTCGGTACTTTTTTTAAATAGCTATGCCTTCAACATAAATTTCATAACAAGAGTACCCAGTTTAAATCTAGAACCAATCAAATAATCCTAAACCACCCAAGAATCATTATTAGAACCCAAAATCAACATATCAATACAAATTTTAAGATTTGTAATTATATCACCACTATTAAAAAACAAGTCAATAAACAATCAGTTCAGCTACAGGTATACAGAACACACAAGCAACATATGCAATACTAACTAGAGCTACACAAGAAACAGACTAACCATATAGCTTAATAAAGACGAGCTAATACATCATTAATCAAGGAGAAAATCATATATCTATAGATACAAAACAAACACATTTCACTTCCTAAACAAGCCTAATAGTTAAAAATCAAAGGCATTCGACAAAATTCAGTATATATTCCTACATTTCCTCCCTAAAAGAATAGAAAAGAAAAGAAATGACATAACCATCTCATTAAGAAAAATCTTAAGCTCGTTGTACATATATAACACGTCAAGCATAAGAAATTAGTCGAATAAACAATTCAAATGAATACAGTAGATGGATTACATGGCCGGAGAAGATATACAGAGATCTCAGGGATAAGACTTACGGCGGCGATGATGTTGAGCAGAAAAAAATGAAGGGAGCCCTTTTGGCACTGAAGCTAAATTCTCGAAAGTGGAAAATAGCCTTCTTATAATATGAAAAAACCCTAATTTCCTGGACGGGTTTTCTGGTTAGTTGACGCTAAATTTGGGTGGCCTTGTGAAGCCCAATGGGTACTTCACAGGCAAGATTGGGCCTATTTCAATTTGATTTATTAAAAGTAGAAATTACACACACGCAGTTTTTAACTTTTCAATTCAAAAATAAAAAACTGCGTGTGTGTAATTTCTACTTTTAATAAATCAAATTGAAATAGGCCCAATCTTGCCTGTGAAGTACCCATTGGGCTTCACAAGGCCACCCAAATTTAGCGTCAACTAACCAGAAAACCCGTCCAGGAAATTAGGGTTTTTTCATATTATAAGAAGGCTATTTTCCACTTTCGAGAATTTAGCTTCAGTGCCAAAAGGGCTCCCTTCATTTTTTTCTGCTCAACATCATCGCCGCCGTAAGTCTTATCCCTGAGATCTCTGTATATCTTCTCCGGCCATGTAATCCATCTACTGTATTCATTTGAAT
>CAIGRB010005688.1:60404-83989 GCA_903798255.1 Fraxinus quadrangulata | reverse complement strand
CGATAAATTATATCGGGGGTCCATGACGCAAGATAAAGGAAATATATAATCGCATGAAAATTGGAGTCATTTTGAAATCTCTTAAAAGCCCTAGTAGTTATATAAAAACGTTCAAGAACCATATAACTAGTGGGATAATAAATACCAGACAATATATTTGTAGACTCATAAAAACTTGTCAAAAAAATTTTAATTTTAAAAACTAAATTTCAAACGGATTCATTCAAGATAGTATCGTCTTCGTTTCTAAGATGCCTACTGTTATAAAACTCAGTAATAAACGCTTCAAAACATTCACATGATTTTAATAATAAGTATGTTGAGTTCCATCTATTGCCTACGTCAGTAATAAATATTTTTGTATTTGTATTCCCACATTTCTCACAAAATTCCTCAAATGTTTGTTTTCTAATAGGTGTAATAGTGATAGATATAAGTGTATTCCTAATTCGGTTAATTTCATCATTGACATGTTTTAAGCTGTACTGAACTTTTAAATTAAAAATATGACATACACATCGAATATGAAATAAATATCTATCGAAATTGGGTTGAAATACCCTATGTAATTTATCGATAACGAATTTATTTACACTAGCGTTGTCGAACGTAATAGAACGAATTTTACTCTCTCATTTAATAATGTTTATAATAGCATTAAATATAGTTTGGGCGTTGTGCGGGTACTCAATAATTTTAAAAGCAATAATTTTTTTATGCATGACCCAAAGTGGGTCTATATAGTGTGCAGTTGCAGCTATATAACATCTCTTATTAATCCATTCCCACATATCCGAAGTTAAAGATATCACACCCCCATATTTTTCTAAATTCGCAATCATTAGTTTCTTTGTAGAATGAAAATATTCAATTGTATCAGAACGAAGAGTATTTCGACTTACCCCAATGTATTTCGATTGAAAATATTGTTTGACGTAGTTTATAAAATTTTGGTTGTCCGCTATTGCTAGTACCAATTCCGTTGCGGCAACGAACTTCAAGATTCTCGTTCGAGTTTCCTCCTCCAAATACATCAATGTAGAAAGTGGTGTAGTAGTAACACCAACGTCGGAGTACCAAATTGTAATTGCGTTTAACCAATTTGGAAGAAGCTCATGTTTGTTCGCACAGTTTTTGTAGTGACGATTGAGGTGAATAGTTTCAATGTCTTTTTATCATGTCAATCGTTGTTGACAATATTTATATACTACTTTGATTTTTGGAACTCTTTGGAGCATATAACTAATTTTAACCAATTTAAAATGGTTGACAACATAAACGTTGCAAAAAATAGTACACTTTAAATCAAAATCAAACCCTAACTTTTTCCTCCTCGTCTCCGCCTCTCCTCTCTTCTTCCCCCTGATCTCTATCATCTCCACCACGATTACAGACTCTCGGTGTTCAAGGCTAATCTGTGCCGTGCCAAGCGCCACCAGCTGATGGACCCTTCCGCCGTCCACAGTGTCACCAAGTTCTCCGACCTGACACCCTCTGAGTTCAGGAAATCGCACCTGAGGCTCCACAAGCGTCGTCTCAAGCTCCCCGTTGACGCTTACAAAGCCCCAGTTTTTGCTACCAACGATTTGCCTATGAATATATATCCATTTGCAGGTTGGTTTCTTTCTTCAGGTTTGGATTGTGAAGGTTTTGAGTAGAAGGAGTACATGAGAGACAGTGTGTGTAGGGTGGTGAGATGGTGGAATTATTAATTGCTAATTAGGGATTTGAGATGGTGGCTTATTAACTGTGGATGCAATTTTATACTTCACCAGGTTGCTAAACGGGTGGGCGCACCTAAGAACAAATACTTTTGCCCTTGAGGTGAAAAGTTTTTGAGCATCATTGTTTGACATGATCGCCCTTATTCACCATGCCATCGCCTCCGGGATAACCTTCCTCAACACTTCCGACATTTATGGACCCCACACCAATGAGCTTCTCATCGGTAAGGTCTGTTCATATTTCTTATCATATTCATCGAATTTAAAGAGAGATGATTAGTAACGACTAATGTGGATGATTTATATGAACTGAACCCATTAATTTTTTCAAGTTTTTATTGTGAATTTTTTACTTGTTCAAGTAATTCAGTGAATTGAGATATTTATTTCAGAATTTAGGACTATTTTCTTAGACAAAACAAGAAAATTGAGCTGGAAATCATATTTTCTTCCTTTGGCTGTGGTATGATATTCCTGAATTTAGCAAGTTTTCTTTTTTTCTTTTTTATGGTTCACTAAATTTTTAATTGAATCTCAATGATGGATGTGTCACTGTATTTTTATTTATTTTTCCTCTTAAAGTAAAAATAAAAAGTAAAATCTGCACCAAGAAATGCAATGGCAATTAATTCGATATACACCGTCGACAACTCTCTGTTAAAATTTTATGATTTTTAATTGCTTTTGTGCCTATGCGTGGACGATGGGTCGGTGAATTTGGCAACCAAGTGACAAATTTGGGCTAATCCATGTAGGCTTTGACAGGAGGACTGAGAGAGAAAGTGCAAATAGCTACCAAGTTTGGGTTAAGCAGCAGGTTGGGTGAGAAAATGAAAATCAGTGGTGATCCAAAATATGTGAGGGCTGCCTGTGAAGCAAGCTTGCAGCGGCTTAACATCAACTGCATTGATCTCTATTACGGTCATCGAATTGACACCAGTGTGCCTATTGAAATCACGGTTTGCCATTTTCCCAAATATTATTCATTTGGTACTGTATTTAATTTAGTATTTTATACAATGGTGAAATATAAATGAGGCCTGTCATCTTTAATATGGAAAAATGGTAATGTTTCTCTAATTCCATGGATTGCACATCTATCCTTCTTGAAAATCGTATTCAGTTTTCGTTGTCCTATCACTGAACAGTTTTGACTGAATTTTTGTTTGACCGGAGGAATCTGGTCTCTCTGTGTTTTCGGTGAACAATTTTGAGGAAAGTTTTTATTTAATTTTACGTGGAGGTTTTATAATAATGTCATTTTGGATAATTAACTATAAGATAGGACTAGTAAGTAGTATGCGTCAGCAATTGCTAAAGATTATATAACTTATTTAATCTTCTTTTGTTGTACTGATTGGAGTAGAAGAGTCCCATATCAATTAAATAATATTACAAAAAATCCAACATTTAGTTGGACAAAAACCCACATATGGTGTGACTTGAACTTGGAAACTAATTTCCTTACAGCTTCAGCCTCGGTTCCAATAAAAACTTGGATTCTCGTTATTACAATACCTTATCTGCTCAGTTTATTGGCTTCTTTAATCAATTGTTGGCCTATCTGAGCATGAGCAAAGGGATGTTGACTAACGTTGTTTTTCACTCCATTTCTAATGATGTTAGCATTTTTTAATTGTTACAATTGAACTCATTTTGTAATTTCACTTCTAATGGATCTCCTCTGGCATACTTTTGCAAAATAGGAGAACTCAAGAAACTGGTTGAAGAGAGGAAAATAAAATATGTTGGTTTGTCAGAGGCATCTGCTTCAACAATCCGAATGGCTCATGCCATTCATCCATTAACTGCTGTTCAGATTGAGTGGTCCTTGTGGTCAAGAGATTTAGAAGAAGAAATAATTCCTACTTGCAGGTAAGGAGTCTTTAACAGTTGTAAACAATCTTATAACTTCTACAAGATAATTATGTGTTATTCTCATCTGTCTTATTATTAGGGAACTTGGTATTGGAATCGTCACATACAGTCCACTGGGACGGGGTCTCTTTTCAGCAGGTCCCAAGTTGATTGAGAACTTGTCAGAGGGTGACTATCGAAAGGTTGGTCCAGATTCATTCTTGTGTAACCTTCTTGGTATTCATTTGTGTTGAATACTTGTTAATTTCATGGTCTTGCATTGAGTTTACATTTAACTACTGCTAGCTTCTTTTTGCATATTTGGCAAAGCTTATAATTGCTTATATGCTTGTCAAACTATATTTTCATTCACATTCTGTATAACCCCTGCTTTTACTTACTTTTACCCATTTATTATATACATAGTGGCGAAGTTATTTTGGATTGGGCTTCATTTCAATTTTTTATGAAAAAAGTTTTTGACCAGATCCTGACCTAAGAACAAATACTGTGCAGATGAGCAGTTGCTAGTCTTTTTGACCAGATCCTGACCTGGCTCATATTCTATAATGTTTTTCCAGTTCTTACTCTTTGATAAATACACCTTTTGACTCTTTCTTTCCCTGTTATCTAGCACTAGCATTTCTGAGAAATTTTTGGGGCTCTAGGGTTTGTAGGTGGCCATTTTGGGAAATATTTCTGACCAAATTCTTTCTGATTTGCAAATTACTTTGTTTCTCTGATAATATCATTTTACGTGTATGCAGACGTGCAGATGGCCACCACCATTCATTGCATCTCTGGATCTTGGCAGTGCAATGCCTATCTTTTGCAAGCAACATCTAATGCTTCTGAAACCCATAATGATGCATTGATAGAGAACACAATAAAGTAGAAGAGAGAGAGAATTAGAGAGAAGAAAGAAGGAGAAGAAAGAGGAGAGAATTAGGTGGAAAAATTAGATAACACAGAAGCAGAATTTGGGAAGGGAAATTTGAAATATAACAGGCGGAAAAATTCATAATGTTGTATTGATTCAAAAATTTGTAATGAAATTATTAATTTTTATGCAATTCCAAATTTTTTTCACAAAGTGCCAATTTCAATTTTGTCGGTCAATTACTATATATAAATGTTAAAAAAAAAGGGCTACAGCAATGTTGAAAAAACATTGCAAAATGGTCTACCGCAACATTTAAAAAACGCTGCGAAAAATCTCTATCGCAACATTTAAAAAACGCTACAAAATGTTTTTTCGCAACGTTTAAAGAACGCTGCAAAAAGTCTTCCCTTAACATCAACACTGACCTCCGCAACACGTTAAGACGTTGCAAAAGGTTTACCGTAGCGTTTTTTGGCCGCTGCAAAAGGTGTTTTTTGGTGTAGTGGCTGCAGCATCAGAAATTAAGAATTAAGAAGGCTTATCGAAAAGCTGCACTCAAATATCACCCTGACAAGGTTTTGGATAAAAAAAATTTCTTCTGAATTGACTCTGCCTCTACCTTCATTGCATTTTGGACAAATAAATAGCTAAATTAATTAATAAAATTTCCATTGAAACAGACTGGTCAGTCCTTGCCTGGAAATGAAAATGGAGATGATGTTCTTTGGAAACAAATAGCAGAAGAGGTACATAAAGATGCAGACAAGCTCTTCAAAATGATTGGGGAGGCATATGCAGTACTTTCACCCTACAAAGGTTTGTTTCGGTTCTGAATGATTACAGGTTATCCACGTAAGATCCTTCGGCATAGTATGGTAAAGTTTAAGTTAGAGAAGTGATCCTGGTGGTTGGAGGTTATAAAATATATGCATCTGAACCATAGGAGTATTGAGTTAGTCTGCTGGGTTATAATGTTAATCATTGACCTGTGGTTCTCCATTATGTGTTTCCCAAGCCTGCAATACAAGTTCATGTTGAACTTTGGAAATTTGCTCATTTAAGTATTTTATTTTAGATGACGTACTGGCTTGAAGGGAATGTAAACGACCCCAAATTTATTGGTAATAAGACTTTAGTCTTTTTGTGTTTGTTAGATATTTTGATCAGTGGGGTTCATGTTAAAGTTACAGGACTTGCTTATGCTTCAAATGATGGTACTGTGCTGGAAAATGACCAGAATTTTTCTGACAAGACTTCTCGCTGTTCATTATTTTGTGAGATGAATCGATGTTTCCAGTCTGACACTTAAAATAACAATAGTCTCCCAGTGTGTAACTGTGCATCTTTCCATCTCTGATCATTCCTCATTTTTTGAAGCATTTCATTTTCGCTCCTTAAATTTCTCCGTGGTGCACAGAGATTGTTGTCCTCTCTGTGGTGCACGGAGATTGGTGTCTCCGGGCACTACGGAGATCTTCTCCGTCGTGTGCGGAGATGGTGTGAATTACTGAAAACTTTCTTGAGATGAAAATTTTAACAAACTCCTGTTTGCCGAGGTACTAGAACATGATATAGGATCATTGAATGGTTTGATTTTTCTCCCTACATGCGCATCCTGATTTCTGCCTCGAAAGAGCCATTCTTCGTCATCTTGACTAATATCTTGAGCCAGCAGCTGTGGCAGATCCTAGTTCTCAAATAAACTTTTATACTCTAATTCCACTTTCTGCATATTAGTCATAACTGTATCGTGAGCTGATGCAGTTCTAGCTTTACCATGAGTAGCAGCAGCAGCCTCATCCCTCTCAGAAGTTGAACAAACTGGCTCCTTCACAGTTCCAATGGGAAAGGCTCCCACAATGGAGCTGTGATTCTTAGTGGAGAAATTTTTTTCTTGACTGGATACAATAGCAATTTCATTATTATGTTCTGCAGGAAAATGTGTCCTTCCAGCAGTATCATGTTTCTTCGGCTTCTTTAGGGGCAGCAACCGAGTCCTAATAATATTTCCTGGCTCAACACCAACAATGACCAAAATAAGCAACCACTATGAAAGCAATAACACCCTTTAAGAAATGACAGAATTTTATCAGAGAGAAAAAAAACCGTACTAACCATGATCATGGCTGCCAACTAAAGGTGAGGAATGTCTCTTTCTCTTATTGCTATTCCCAGTGCTATCAGATGGAGAGCTTGGAAGGCACAAATAGATAGGCTTCTCGTGCTCTTCAGTGACACTACTTTTTTCTAAATGATCTGCTTCAGCTTCTATAACCTTTGGAAAATACCCACTCTTTGGTGCTTCCCAATTTTTTTTCTGTATAAGCCTTTGTCTTGTCCTCCTCCTCTTTCCTTTTCTCTTTCTTCTCCTGTCTCTTTTCCTTCTTCCTTTGTTCCTTGGCAACTCTTTCAGTCTCCATTTGGAGCTTTATAGACCTTCGTGCAGCGAGTGTCTCTGGAGACACCCCGTGTCTCCGTGCCACGGAGACACGATGTCTCCACACGGAGACACTTGCACGAAGACACGATGTCTCCGCACGGAGACACCGGCATGTCTCCATGGGTGCACGGAGACACCGGGCGTCTGTGTCTCCATGCATGGAGAGAGACTCACCCGTGTCTCCCTGCACACACTGAGACACGGGCGTGTCTCCTTGAAGACACGGAGAGTCCGTGGAGACACGAGACACCCCGTGTCTCCATGCACAAAGACACGATCCATGTCTCATCAATGTTAGCTACTACGTCCTCGTCAACTATAGGAATAACAAAAAGCTTCTTGGCCATGTGAGGGCTTCTGATCGCCACTGTAACATGGTGCTAGAAAATATTCAGGAAATGTGGACAGAGGAAGGAATTTTGCTAGACTATTGTAGTTTTCTTTGCTATGTTGACTTCATTCTAATATCTTATTTCATAACTAAGTTTAAATTGTTGATGTTTCGTGGTGTCTTTACTCTTTACGTAATTATATGCCCTTTTACATGTGCCAAAGACTGGCAAAGGCAAGAAGAAAGCTCTTCCAGTTAACAAGGACATGTTTATCAATAAGATGTTCCTTCGTGGGGATTCAGTTGTAATTGTCCTCAGAAATCCCAAGTAAGAGGTATGAAAATTTTATGCCTTCCCCTATTTCAAGCATTTCATCTGACTGAATATCAAAAAATTCATATTTGCTAGAAATATTAAATTCCAAGGAATCTGTCTTTGTTTATGTTTTTACATCAAGCAATTTAGCAAGTGAAGTCAAAACTTTTTTCATCGCCTAAAAAAATTTGTCAATAACTTGCAGTTGCACAATTGCATCTCACAGTATTGAGTAACAATACTTTAATGGTGTTTATTGTTGAATGCTGATTGGATTCCTCTATCTTTTCTGGCAGTCGTTGCTGATTAATTGAGTTTGCTTCCTTCAGCCTGGGTACGTAGGAGTTATAGATATTCATCATTCATTGTATATGCATATATTCCTCTTAAGCTGGTAAATATTGTGATTGTGGATACAGACATTGAGTACAACCATAATTTTGGTTAACTATTTTTTGTTTCAACACATTTAAAACTAACACTGCCTATAAAATTATCAATCCCGTGCATTTGCACGGGCAAAAACTAGTATATGCATATGAGACTACTTTTAAATATATTGACTGATTATTTACTTTTTAAAGGTCTAACGTATCGACAATACTTAACATTTGATCTACTGTTTTTTAAAATTCATTTTTAATCAAACATTTCATGTAATCCACTAATTTTTATTAAAATCTACTAAAAACTTAATTTTTTTTTATCCAAATCAAACAAGGAACTCAAATAATACTGAAATTATATATTCACTTAACTTTTTTATTCTTTCAAAAATATATTTTTATATGAGGGAGGGGGATGGTGGAGAACAAACATTCACCTTTTATGTGGAAACCTTCCAATGTTTTGCTACATCAAGTAACTTTCATTTTAACTTTAGTTTAAGTGAAAGTTTTCAAAAGTCAAATGAATCCTATAAAAATCTATAAAATTTTAAAATGAAAATCTTCAAAAATCAAATGAATTCTATAAAAAAATTTAAATGAAAAACTTCCATTAAACTCTTACAAATCTATAGAAGTTCACGAATTCCACAATAATTCATCATTTAAAAAAAAAAATCTTTAAAAGTTCTAACTAAATATACACTAAATTGCAGGGGCCCATATACAAGTGTTACTTTTGTTTCGAGGGAAATTTGCATTTTTCGTCTTCAAGTTTTACGAAATATAATAAATCTACTACTAATATTTTTTTAGCATAATTTATCCTAAATCTTTCAATTATACAATAAAATTCGTCATTTTCTCTATTTTGGTCATTAAATATATTTAAATGAACCCCCTGAGCGAAAGGAACTTAAAAAAACAAATAAATTGAGGAATGACTGTTTATTAATATATGGTATTGAAACGAATACAATAGTAAAGAAAGATGTGAATAGGCAATCGTCACGTGATTTTTAAAGATGTTGTGATAAATGCATTGTATATTTGAAATTTATAATTAAGCTATGAAAAATAAATTAAGCTAAGTGTACATTCATTGTATACACCTTGTTTGACACCCCCTACGTGTTAAAATTTTAGTCATTGTTTGGAAAAAAAAATATTTTTAAATTAGTGTCTAAAAATATGTCGACTCACACAAGTTTATTAAATTAGTGTCTAAAAATATGTCGACTCACACAAGTTTATTAAATTAATTGTCAATCTAATTGTACATGAAGCATGATTCATGAAAAAAAAAAAAATTGAATCAAATGAAAAAATTTAGTAGTACTTTGATAGGCATTAAAATAATTTAGCTTACATGAGAAACACTTGCGACAACATAGTCCTAATGTGTTAGGTTTTTGTCGGATATTGATTATTGCTCTTGACTAATTATATAATTGAAGTTGCTAAATGTGGAATAGATATAAATGATTTACAATGATATATCTTATTTTACCAAATATATTATACAGTTCACACTTAGCTCTTGTTTTAACAGTCTTTTGAGATTACTAGTATATTAATCATGTGCATTGCACGTCTTATGTATCGAATAAATGATATGCGTAATATTTGAAGTATAAATACTATTTTTTAAAGTAATTGGGGTAATTAATATTGTTAAAAGAAAAAAAATTAAAATTATAAACTATAATTGCTCTTATTTTTTCATTTTGAAGTCAGTATGTTTTTTCCTATCTCAAGTATGGGAAAGAACTTTTCGATTGTGTCCTTAAACTATAAGAAAAGTATTGACTAATTTTAACATTATATAATATCTCCCCATCACGAAATTAGTTTTAAAACTTCAATGGGGTCGTTCTTATTGTTGAAAATCCACTCTTCCCAAATTGAGTGCATTCAGCTGTCCTATAAAGATATAATTGCAATCTTTATTTAGTGACATCAATCATACAAATATGAAAACAAACTTTAGATATGACATCAAAAATATACATTAACAATTGATAAAAAGGAAAAATTTAATATTTTTCAAATTACACTGATGGTCGACTCATTTTGTTGATCTTTTAATGAATCAAACATCATTTTATTAGTATTTCGACGATGATGTGTTCATCTGTGATGATTCTAGCATACAAAATAAAAAAAATTTATGAATATGTTAGTCTAGTAATTTATTTATCAATGTTGGAAAAAAAATCATATAGCAAATATAGAACATCATACAAATATAATATCATACAACACATATTTATCAAGAATGTGATTGTATATACCAGTATGATGCAACAACATATGATAATTATAATTAACACTTCAAAATTTATTTAATATCGAAAATTGGGTAAATATGAAAAAAAAAAATTTCTAGGCATTTATGAACTCTAGAGGGTTCATCTTGTTCCCTTGCAGGAACAAATCTTTTTTCAAGGGAGATGCCCCAAATCTATCATTTCAAAAAGTTTTTTCCACGGGCTTGCTCGTGGTTATAGTGTGATTTTCTACGAACAGCGCCAATCTGTTACCTCAAAAAATACTGCCAAGAGATGACGGATCCACTTATGTATGCACAAGTTAGATCCAACACGTAAATGTCGATCAACGGTCAAGATCGCTCCAAGTTTGGACGTGGGAGGAGCTCAACGACACGAGACATTTTCGTTAGGGTTTCGACGGGGTAACAGGATACGATTGTACAATAATTACCAATCGCCAAGAATTCAGATTCAATATTGTAATGAACCAGTGAGAGAATAAAATAGATTGCTCCAAATATTGTAGTTGTTTTTTGTATTCAAAGTTGCATCAGTCCTCAATTGTTACATGGTGGTGGTATTTATAGTGTTACAAATGGAATTGTGACCCTTGGATCAAATTACATGTGGCCTCATCTCCNATTAGAATAATAGTGAAACTTCTATAAGAAAAGTATTGACTAATTTTAACATTATATAATATCTCCCCATCACGAAATTAGTTTTAAAACTTCAATGGGGTCGTTCTTATTGTTGAAAATCCACTCTTCCCAAATTGAGTGCATTCAGCTGTCCCATACAGATACAATTGCAATCTTTATTTAGTGACATCAATCATACAAATATGAAAACAAACTTTAGATATGACATCAAAAATATACATTAACAATTGATAAAACGGAAAAAGTTAATATTTTTCAAATTACACTGATGGTCGACTCATTTTGTTGATCTTTTAATGAATCAAACATCATTTTATTAGTATTTCGACGATGATGTGTTCATTTGTGATGTTTCTAGCGTACAAAATAAAAAAATTTATGGATATGTTAGTTTAGTAATTTATTTATCAATGTTGGAAAAAAAATCATATAGCAAATATAGAACATCATACAAATATAATATCATACATCACATATTTATCAAGAATGTGATTGTATATACCAATATGATGCAACAACATATGATAATTATAATTAACACTTCAAAATTTGTTTAATATCGAAAATTGGGTAAATATGAAAAAAACATTCACACACGATTTTATTTAAAGTAAAAATCAATCAAAGACAAATATAAAGTGACCGCTGTTCACGTTTCAACAAAATTCTAATTGTCAAAGTTTAATATAATTGCACATATGTTAATGTCTCATCATCTCTTCTAAAAATAATTATTAAATTATTGTTTAATAAATAATAAAAAAACTAAATAAAAACATAAAATTATAAATATTAAAAATATAAATACTCAAGTCAAAGATGAATCACATTGATGGAAAGAGATCTAACATGTAGATGTACATCCAAAGACGGCTCCACAAATTCATAAATATGAATAAAAAAATTAATGAATATTTGTATGAATATGATAAAACAATAATATTATCGGACTGTCACGTACTTAGGACTCCCCAAACGGATGTATTTATACAATTAAAAGGAGAATTCTCAACTCGAGATTTAAAAGGTGATTTGTGGTAATAGATAAATCTAAAATAGAAATTACATACAATTAAATCCATGATATTATAAATTAAATTGATATCCAAACCAAGCTTAACTAATCACAAAAAAATAAAAATAAAAACTTCACAACACTCATCAAGTTAAAAATAGTTTATGTTCATTCTTTAGATGGACATTACTAAAAGAATTAAAAAGTAAAAAAAACAGAGAGAGAAAAGAACTACATTAACATTTTTACATAATAAAAAAAATTGTCAAAGACAAAAACAGATCTTTTTATTTTATTTAGAATTTGTCTCACACAAATAAACTCTTCCAAAACTCCAATGCCAACATGAATACATTTGTTGACATATGGTTGATTTCATCTTTAATATTTTGATCATAACAAACAAGATTAATAATATTTCTAACAATTGATTTTGAGTAATGATAGTTCAATGTTAAATCGATCAAGCATTACCAAAATCAATACATCATAAATTGGACTCGAAATGAAGATCAAAGTAAAAGTTAAACATTCAAGTCAAATCATTCGAGACGAGAGTTTAAAAGATCAAAATCAAGACCATCAAACCGGGCTCATAAAGAAGGTCAAGATTGAAATCAAGTATTAAAACTAAACGTCAAGAAAGGTCAAAATCAAGAGTTTAAGAGCCAGTCAGGAAAGAAACATCGAAGCAAGATAAAAGACTAGGCTTTCAAAATCATATGTAAATGTATA
Organism: Fraxinus quadrangulata; assembly: GCA_903798255.1. NCBI lineage: Eukaryota > Viridiplantae > Streptophyta > Magnoliopsida > Lamiales > Oleaceae > Fraxinus > Fraxinus quadrangulata. The sequence goes on along the minus strand of CAIGRB010005688.1, from coordinate 71,367 downwards.
ACACTTTGATCTTTAGTAATGAATGATAGTAGCTCAAAAATTATTTTGTGCACGAAGAGTTAATTTCATATTACTTGTATAAAATATTTTTTTATCAAAATTTAGATTGATCTTTCAAAGTGATACTTGAACTTAGATCATATCTCTAAAAAAAAGTAAAAATCAACGGGACGTCCGGTTGATCAGGCGAACGTCCGATTCGCAAACAGTCATTTTTTTAACTATTTTGATTTCTGACGTACAACGGCTACTTTCAATCATTCGGTTGGGCAGAATTTTTTGCGTTTTGAGTGATATAAATACAACTTCACTATGCATTCATTAAATAATTAGAAGAGAGCTTTCTTGTGAAATATATTTGTAAAATATCTTTTTTGAACTTATATTTTTACATTTATTTCATAACAAAAACTTTGATTGTTGAATCAAATTTCTTGAATTATTTCTATCATCAAAACTTTTCATTTGTCTTTGTGCTTAAATTATTTATATTAATTTTAAAAGAGAAATACATTTTTGAAGAAAATTTTTTCACTTACCTTACATAAATTTTTCTATTTCTTCATATTGAAAACTTTGATTGAATGAATCAAATTTGTAAAATCATCACATTCATCAAAACTTCTCATTTCTCTCTTAGTACTTAATTTATTACAATTATTCATTAAATAGAGATATATCTTAAGAAGATTTTTTGAACATGCATTGCATTTATTTCTTCTTCATCCTCTCATTAAAACACTTTGATTGATTGAATCAAAATTTTGATTATCATATTTATCAAAGTCTTTCATCTAATACTTGAGCTATTATTTATTACTATTCACTGAAGTGTTAGCCTCTCTTAGTACTTAATTTGTATGTATTATTTATCAAGAAAGGAGTTCCATTGTAAGATCACTTTGATAAAGTGTGGATAGTGTTGAAATCTCTTAAAGATCAACATTGTATAAGGATCGGTGTTCCTTCTTGTAAGTCACCGTGTGGTTCATATTGAGGTCCGATGAAAGCTCAATAGTGGGTCGTATTGAGGTTCCGTAAAACTCAACATTGTATAAAGATCGGTACTGTTTGATGGTAAGTCATCGGAAGCGTTGTAAATGGTTGGATTGCACCATAAGTTAATCAACGTAGTGAAAAGGCCCTGCTCATGTCGGAGAGATTGGTAACGGAGGACGTAGATCATTGCTTTGGATCGAACCTCCACAATTATATCGTTTGTATCATCTCTCTCTTTTACTTATCATTTTTATATTTGTGCTTATTATTTGAATTAATCTATCTACGTGTTTAAGTTTAGATTCATTTTTTGAAAAAAAAAATAATTTAAAAACTAATTCATCGCCATCTTGATTAGCTATTCTTGGGCTATCAACATTCACATACATAAGCATCATTTAGGCTATTTTCGAATTTTGAGAAGTTCTAGCCCACAACAAATTACTTTCATTGACAACAGTTCTAGAATGAGAAATGTTGATTTTTATATCTATAATAATCTTAATTATGTTTATTACATAGTACATGTACTAATACAAAGCGGCCATGCATCTCCCCTCTCATTTACTTATATTAATTATTAATTATAAAAATAGTCATCTTTCAATCCCTTTACATGCTCTCCATTGGCAAGAAATTAAAAAACGTAGTCTCAAGATACTATCTACATCTTTCTTCATCGTATATTTCCTCTGTATATTAAAATTTTTAATCTATTAATTTTGTGTGTGGATTGTTTAGAATTTCAATACATATTATAATGTTATAATAATTTATTTAGTTTCATATAATAATAAGAATATAGCGAAAAAATAATTGAGGACTTAAGTGTGAAAATAAGCAAAGTTTATAAATATTTACTGCAGTTATAATATTGTAAAGTTGATAAATTTTTTAGTGGAAATATAATTTCCATATCATTTGGTATTCCCTTTTTTATCTAAATTAGATATCATGAAAATTTATATGTAACTACCAATTAAAACAACTTTTAAATAAGGGTAAATATAACATAAAATAAGATTTTATCAAATTATATAGCGACATTCTGTACGAATTAATTTTATTATACTAAATATATGATTTTGTTTTTAGAATGTGTAAAACAGCCATTTAAATAAGAGAATATGGATGCTATTTTTCTAAATTCACTAATTCTAACGAGTGAAAAAATTTAAGTTATATTTTTATAATAAAAGCTGTTAATAAGATCATTATAATATTAAAAAGATTAATTTAGGGAATTATTAACAAATGGGAAAGAAAAAGAATTTTTTTAATTTCATATTGAATAAATTAAATTAATGATATTAATTAATTATTAACAAAACTAAAATTAAATAAATGTATATTGGGCATATAGCTAAATATGTAAGGAATTAATGTTATTAATTTATTATTAATAAAACTAAAATAAAATAAAGGTATATTAGATATATAGATAAATATGTACGGGTAAATTGAGTATTCAAAAGTTTCTCTTCTATCCTTCATTTTATTATATTGTAGATAGATGTAGATGAGTTGGTGAATTTTTGAAAGTGTATAAAGCTATGAATTTTATTGTCTTAAAAAAATTCTGCCAACAGATGTCGGACTCACTCGTGCATGCTCAAGCTAGATCCAACACGTAAATACCGATCAACGGTCAAGATCGCTCCAAGTTTGGACATGGGAGGAGCTTAACGACACGAGGCTTTTCCGTTCGAGTTCCGACAAGGTTAACGGACTACGATTGTAAGATAAGAACCAATCGATATGTAAATAGATCAATAGTTGTAAAAAGTAAAATATATTGTAGAGAATGAACTCGGGTTTGCTCCAAGCATTTTAGTTGGTTTTTGTATTCAAAGTCGCATCAGTCCTCAATTGTTACATGGTGGGAGTATTTATAGTGTTACAAATGGAATAGTGACCCTTGGATCAATTTACATGTGGCCTCATCTCCTCGATCGAGACGTCAATTCCTAGCCATCCAATTTACTTTCCTAACCTATCAGAATATTAAATGCTCTTACATTGACAAGACAAGACACATACATACTTTTTACAAATGTCACATCAATCATTCGAATAAAGATCTTCATCATGAATTTAGGATTTTTGTACTTGGACCGTCATTAGCTGGGGTGGAGCCTCGGATCTGTTGGGCCTCAAAGGCATTTCCACCTCGGATTGACGGTCCCAAACCTTTTCAATTTATTTATTTAATGAAAAAATTGTCAAGTTTACCATTTTGTCCCTTCTAATTGGGTCAAAATTGGTCAATGTCTACTATTCTTGGTTGACTAACTGTCAACTGGATGGAATCCGTCCAGATGGACCTCCAGCACATATTTTTGAAAGGTTTGGGACCTCCGCTGGTATAAAACAAAGGTTAGGGTAAAATACGCAAAAATCGGAAATGTTTGGGACCGTTGTTGCAATTATCCCTTCGAGGAATGAAGACTTCATGATAATGCATTTTCTTTTATTCAAGGAACGAGGTCTCTAGCCAGAGATAAGCATCTCGCGTGGTGGGAAATAAACATTTCTCAAATAGCTAGGCTCTACAATAGTGCTATCAGAGTCTTATAAACTGGTCTCGGAATGACGAGGTCTTACAGTTGGGCTTAATGATAGTGAGAGACGAGAAATAACCATCTCGCGAGGCCAGGAGTAAGCATTTGGCGAGGTGGGCAATAGACATCCCGCGAATAGCTCTCGAACTATCAGAGTTTTATAAGCTGGCCTCGGATAGACGAGGTCTTACAGCTAGGCTCAATGATAGTGAGAGGCGAGAAATAACCATCTCGCGTGACAAAGGGTAAGCATCTGGTAATGCGGGGAATAGCTCTGGTAATGCAGGGAATAGACATCCCGCGAATAGTTTTCAAACTATCAGAGTCTTATAAGAGGGCCTCAAATAGATAAGGTCTTACAATTAGGCTAAACGATAAGGAGAGGTGATGAATAACCATCTCGCAAGGCCAAGGGTAAGCATCTGACGATTTACCTCTTCTTTTTGCAAAGAACGAGGACTTATAAAATATGTTGCCTCTTCTTTTATTCAAGAAATGAGGCCATCATGCTGAATCGTTGAAGCATGTTAAAGCATAGGCAAGGATGATGTCCTTGCATGCTGAAGTACTGAAACATAAGCAATGATGAGGCCCTTGCATGCTGAATTGGTGAAGCATAGGCAGGGATGAGGCCCCCATGCTGAAGCATAAGCAATGCATGCTGAAGTACTGAAACATAGGCAAGGATGAGGCCCTTGCATGCTGAAGTACTGAAGCATAGGCAAGGATGAGGTCCTTGCATGCTGAAGTGCTGAAGCATAAGCAAAGATGAGGCCCTTGCATGCTGAATTGGTGCAGCATAGGCAAGGATGAGGTCCCCATACTGAAGTGTTGAAGTATAAGCAAAGATGAGGTCCTTGCATGCTGAAGTGCTAAAGCATAGACAATGATGAGGCCCTTGTATGCTGAAGTGCTGAAGTATAGGCAAAGATAAGGCCCTTGCATGCCGAATTGGTGAAGCATAGGCAAGGATGAGCCCCCATGTTGAAGTGTTGAAACATAGGCAAGAATGCGGCCCTCATGCTGAAGTACTGAAGTATAGACAAGGATGAGGTCCTTGCATGCTGAAGTGCTGAAGCATAAGCAAGAATGAGGCCCTTGCATGCTGAATTGGTGAAGCATAGGCAAAGATGAGACCCCCATGCTGAAGTACTGAAGCATAAGTAAGGATGAGGCCCTTGCATGCTGAAGTGTTGAAGCATATACAAGAATGAGGCCCTTGCATGCTGAAGTACTGAAGCATGGACAAGGATGAGGCCCTTGCATGCTGAAGTGCTGAAACATAGGCAATGATGAGGCCCCCATGCTGAAGTACTAAAGCATAGGTAAGGATGAGGCCCTCATGCTGAATTGTTGAAGCATAGGAAAGGATGAGGCACCCATGCTGAAGTGCTAAAACACAGACAAGAATGAGGCCGCCATGCTAAATTGCTGAAACTTTCAGAGGGTCATCCTCTTCTTTAGCAGCCTCCCCTTTTTAGGGTGTCATCTTATTAAAGCCACTTCATCAGTGGCCTCCTCTTTTTAGGGGGTCATCCTCTTCTTACCTGGGTGGTAGGGCAGAGGGACCTGCTTGGTTCTCAGCCTCTTCACCTCTCATTTGACACCTATTTCTAAGCGGGGTAATACGAGGGATATATTATTGCCTTTCATCTGATTTCCATGTCTCAGGTGGTGGGGGCCGAAACCTATTCCTAGGCGTCGAAATTTCATGTTGTTGACGTATGGGCCCTGGATTCGCAGGGCTGATTCGATTGAATACACTGACGGACCTTTGAGGCCTAGCTTCAGGTTCACATTCTAGAGGAAAGTTGTCCTCCATATTGAATGGGGCCCCGGTGGGTCGGTCAGAAGCATAATTTGAAGAGACGTCAATTCCTACCTTCCTCTGTATAGGGCTAGTTCCTCTAACATGCCTAGGGGGATGAGCTCTTTGGCTTTACACCTCTTTTCCCTGTTGGTATTGCTCTGGAGGAGCAAAGGGAGGGATTGAACGTCCTCCATGGCCGTGCATTTGCATCAATAATTCTTACATGGCTAAATTTTGGTTGGTAATACTCCTCATGTTGGCTGTCATAGTTGCCATTTCCCTTGTGAGCTAGGCCACCATTCTTTTCCCATCTCGTCTATGATGGGGGTAGGGCTGATGCCGACCCTCTGGGGCAACTGTGATGGGGACTTCGTCGTCACTTTCCCTCATACGCCAGGGAGGGGCATCTCTATCCGAATTCATATCCTCTTCAGCCTAAAACTCAAATATTTTCCAACTTTAGAGGGTTTATCTTGTTCCTTTGCAGGAACAAATCCTTTTTCAAGGGAGATGCCCCAAATCTATCCTTTCAAAAAGCTTTTTCCACGGGCTTGCTCGTGGTTATAGTGTGATTTTCCACAAACGACGCCAATCTATTACCTCAAAAAATACTGCCAAGAGATAACGGACTCACTTGTGTATGCGCAAGTTAGATCCAACACGTAAATGCCGATCAACAATCAAGATCGCTCCAAGTTTGGACGTGGGAGGAACTCGACGACACGAGACATTTTCGTTAGGGTTCCGACGGGGTAACATGATACGATTGTACAATAATTACCAATCGCCAAGAATTCAGATTCAATATTGTAATGAACCAGTGAGAGAATAAAATAGATTGCTCCAAATATTGTAGTTGTTTTTTGTATTCAAAGTTGCATCAGTTCTCAATTGTTACATGGTGGGGGTATTTATAGTGTTACAAATGGAATTGTGACCCTTAGATCAAATTACATGTGGCCTCATCTCCTCGGTCGAAGCGTCAATTCCTAGCCATTCAATTGACTTTCCTAACCTATCAGAATATTAAATGCTCTTACATTGACAAGATAAGACACATACATACTTTTTACAAATGTCACATCAATCATTCGAATAAAGATCTTCATCATGAATTCAGGATCTTTGCACGTGGACCGTCATTAGCTGGGGTGGAGCCTAGGATCGGTTGGGCCTCAAAGGAATTTCCACCTCGGATTGATTAGCGGGACTCGGATATCCCACCTCGGATGAGTAGCGGGCCTCGGATATCCCATTCAGATGAGTAGCGAGCCTCGGACTGTTAACATGGCCTCAGCTAATTGGGCCTTGCTGTTAGCTGGATCAAGTTCAAAGGCCTAGTTATGATGCCACGTGGTAGTTTCTGGTAATGAGTCATAACAAATTTAGTAAAATATATGATTAAAAATGAAGTTTGACCAATTTATAAACCTTTATCAAACAGGTGATTTATGGAATTTCAAAGATATGTTTTGGATTGAGAAACATCCATCCATTGTTAACTATATTAATCTATTTGGAGCAATTGAATAAAATGATATGTTTGACTTGAAAAATTAAGTCCGAAATGTTATAATATTTAGCCCTTGTCCGGGAACACTTTCTATCAAATTTGTTGAAATTTTTAATTATTGTCCAGTGTATCTCAATCTCAAAGCAGTCGCATCTATTGACTGCACCAAGCAGAATGGTTCATGTGCGCCTTTAACATTTAATTCATTCTTCTTGAGAGAATGATATTTCTGATAATTTATTTCTAAGGCGAGGCACTCAAAAGTTAGGTCTAGTACAACTAACTTAAACGGCCGACGAGTCCAAAAATAGCTTAGTACAAGGTTGCCGTGGATGAGTCTTAGCATCCCATTTTAGTATCGAGACGTTATTCCATACCTAAATAAATGAAGGCAACAAGAAATGGAATGAATTCTCTTGAGATAGTAAAATGACATCTATATTTAAGAACACCAGATATCAAAAACATATAGCAATATTACAAGCAACATCTACCCATATTACTTACAAAATATGAACATTGAAGCAGTATTTATTATTCACTAAATTTGACACAAACATATATAACTACAAGGGCAATCAAACCTATTCACCATACTAATTTATATGGCAGGGTTATACTTCTAGATTTCCCCTACAACTCAAGGGTGGGGTGGCTTCTCCAAATCCTCGAGAGGGCGGAAAAAGGCCTTCTGCTCCAACACGGAATCGCCACTTGCACTCATCGATGAGGTGTAGAAATCAACCGGTTTGTGATCAGTTGCAGGGCCAAACACCCCGGTCTGAGGGTGAGGAGCCCAGTATTTGTCAGACTGAGGTAGGATTAAATAGTCGGGCACCACAGTCGAGTGGACATGCTCCTCTATATTCTTGTCGTACACGGACACATGCACACCCCTCCTGCGTAACGTTACTTAGATAAGTTCAGACAACATAGGATAGATTAATCAGAGCACTAAACAAGGATATGGCAGGAATTCTAGTACTCGAGCCTTTTATATCGTAAATATGGAACCCAAATAGAAGGCTTTATGTTGGTTATTTCGTATTAATTAAATATGAAACCCTAAACAAGAAGTTTTAAAACTTCGACCAAATTCATGATTTTGTGTTTAGCAGATGACTTGAGAACATCAGTTGACATGCAAAATCTCAGAAATGTTAAAGTAAAGCTTTAAAAATTAAAAATATTTTGTTCGAACTAAGATTGATCAAGCCGAAAGGACTAGTCGGTGTACAACATATCAATCTCATGTACAAAGGGACAGACAAGGCTAAGCTAGTCGAAGAATCCATTCGACGGGGGCTTTCACTTTTACTTATGCTTTGTAGAAGAGCTTACTCTATACTAAGGGATGGATGAGGCTTAGTTAGTTGATAATACTTTGGTTTTACTTAACCTTCTCGTAGAAGAATTTTTTGACAAAGTTAAAGTTAATCGATGTTTGAAAATAACTTTATAAATATTTTCATCTTTTGCTTCCTGAAAAACTCTTTTAACCGTAACAAGTATTTTTATAAAATTAATTAAAGTTTCAAAATAATTTTTGAATCTCAAAAACTCTTTTTAGTTCTCAAAATCATGCCAAATGGACCCGAAAGATGATTATCGAGAACAAAAATACACAACCAGCATAGATATACTCACAAATTATACCTGAGAGACAGTGAAGGAAGAAATCGCTTTGCCAGTCCCAACCTCTGTAAATTGGCTGCCATAAAATCACAGTCTCTTTAAAGACAGGATTTCTTTTTTGTTGTTGAGATTTTAGAAAGATTGAAACCTTCTTTTATAGAGAGGAAGATGTTTGACACTTTGACTCTGTGCTATTATTTTCATTTTTATTGTTCGTGTAATTTTGGCTTTCAGGTGTCTGCACCTACGCGCTATTTGTGAAATGTTTAGACCGATATTTGACGGCAACCGTCGAAATTGACGGAGATATATCCTAGGTTAAATGTATGACTGCATTTCATGACGAAATTTAGCACCCGTGTCCTCGGTTTTTTGATAAGTGAGCATTTAGATGTCCCATTTATCATTTTGTGACACTGATTGGATGGTTTGTGATAGATATATGCAAATAGTTTATTAACTCACAAGGTTGTCCTAAAGATGATCAAGTGGCCAACTGATCATGTCACCTTCTCGTCCACTTATACATTATCTACACACTGAACACATCATCTACAATATTTAAAAATGAGAGTTCGAGGAGAAATTTTTGAATATCTATTTTACCCTTACATATTTAGCTATAAATCAAATGTACCCTTATTTGATTTAGGCATAGTTCTGTCAACCGTGTCCTTATTCAATCCTCCTAAATCACTTTTAGATTGTTTGATGTCTTTTTTTTTTTCATTGAATTCATTTACTTGCTTTTGTCTCACACGTGCCACATTCCTTGGTTCAAATTCTAGACTCAATGGTAAAAAAAATTATCACTTTACTAGACAATTTTCATGAAAAACGAAACCAAACGGATACCAAACTTTCAACATTTTCAGGTGAAAAATTATACAAATCAAATACAATTAATTACAATTCTCAATAAAACAAATTCTAAGTAATTCAATTCCATGTAATTCATTTTTTTTTTCACTCAAATTCCACATTTGCAATCAACCAGACTCTAATATTATTTTATTGAAAAATGTTTTGTTGAAAAAAAGAGAAGTAAAAATGTATTTTTAAAAAAATTGGAAATCAAACAAGGGCTAAGTAAATTTTATTGCTTATAATATTAAACATGGTTCTCATCTATCAGCCAGTTGATTTTAATTCTTGAATTGAGAAAGTGAATCATATAGCGATAAGGGATAACCAATGTCAACAATTTTCATAGAAATTGGAGGTCACACAAAAAGATCGCATTCATTACCCATAAAGAAATAATTAATGACATAGTTTTTGTTCATCACGGTTGAATTAGAAGTAATTAATTATTTGGATAATCATTGTCGAAATTCTAAACAGTCAACATAACCATGATTAAGAAGACTATGGATTACACTATTTACATTCATTTGTAATAAATTCTGAAATCTATGCCCATTATATAGAATATAAATGCTTCAAATGTTAATATTATGTATATAGTATTAAAACAATAATATCAATAATTGAAACTTAGGTATGGAAAACTTTTAGTTTCATTTTTGCCCTTCGATATTTTGTTTTTGACAACACGCCATTAATTAAAAATGTACAATAATCATTACTAATTACTAATTATATTATAACTCCAAATTTTAATATAGCTCTACTTCATTTTGTCTCTTTTTCTATATTTATTCCTATTAAATTTTTTAGAAAATGTTGTTTTCAGTCAGGTTGCATTCCAACATTATTCTTATTAAATTCATTCATTTAAAAATTATACATCCCGTTATTTTTATATATCTATCCCACTCTAAATCTATCTCTTGAATAAGTGAAGATGGATGTGAATATGATACAAAGGGATTCTTGAAACAAACCCACGGTAAGTATGCTTCTTTTTATTGGTTCTTTTGAAAATACTAACTCTACATCACTTGGGTGCAAATTTTCCATTGAATTAATAAAGTGATGGTGTAGTATCACAATAAATGAAAAGATGGGTTTTCCCAAATAATGCAATTTTAAACTTTTTGCTTAGGTAACATGGGACTAGCATTTTGTATAATTTAAAGTTTGAATTTGTTCTTCATATGTTGCTATGTTTGTATTTATTTGCTTTAATGATGTCTTTTTCATTGTTATTTTGACTTTTGTTGAAGATGATATTTTATGATTATTAGGTTTTTAAGTAAATATAAATTTTAAAAGAATATAAAAAGGTCCAAAAAAATTAATAAAAATAAATATTAGTAGATGAATTTAGAGTGATATATTTTTATTTAATTTTATATATGTCTATTTCAGTAAATTTACATATGATTAAAAATATAATATAATTTTCTTTTTAAAAGTGGATATATTTATAAAAATAGTGGAAGTAAATAGCGGCTTCCAATTTATATTAATCAATTTAAATTTATTTACTTATAATCGAAGCTATAATAATAATAATAATAATAATAATAATAATAATAA
>CAIGRB010005688.1:766-59594 GCA_903798255.1 Fraxinus quadrangulata | reverse complement strand
TTTTTTTTTTTTTTTTGGGTCTTTACTTAAAATATTACGTGTTCTAATAATTTGTTTATGTGTGAGTATTTTTATATAGTTTACATATTTTTAGATTGTGCAAACTAAATAAAAGAAGAAAAGTTGTGGGATGTTGGGAAAAAATATTATGTACAAAGATTGTAATCAAAACATTATATTTTAGTTTATTCAACATCTTCACATTATATACATAATGCGATAATAAAAAAATTATTCATATATTCAATTACATCAACTACTTTCAAAAAAATAATATTAGCACTTAAAAAAATATTACGCATATCATTCATTCGATGCATTAAACGTGCGAAGCAAGTGCTTACTACTAGTTAGGGAGTAAAAATCACTATCTCATAAAAAAAGTTCAACGATTGTTTGCACTACGGTAATCGAGTCATTATCGAAATGAGAAGAATGTGCCTAAGAAAGATGAGTAAGAAGTGATTTGGCTAGGGTTCAGATGAACATCCCTGTAAATTGACTCATTTATGTATAGAGAGGAAAATGGATTAGATGAGCCATTCAAAAGAACATATTATTTAATGTGATCAACACAATCCAATTGATATCATCGATGATCAGTCTGCCCATGTGGGATCCCCTACACCACTGCATGCCATGTTTGAGAAATAACAAATGGCAATGTTGACGCTAATTCCACCTACAATTGAACAAATCAAACAATAAGTTATGGAATTATGAATAAAGGAAATCAAATGAAGAAACTAAATTTGAAGAACAATAAATTCCCCTTCTTTTAGGCTAAAATTTTTTTAATCCAACACCACAAAGACAACACCAAATTGGAGAATCACACCAGCACAGAAAGGCACAAAGGGTAGAAGCTGGGTTTGAGAAATTGCACAGAGCAGAGACTGATTTTGACACAAAGCAGTAAACCGGGTTTATTGCTTCTCAAAAGCACAAAGCAAATGATTTTTTTTTTTTTTTGTTTTTTTGGGTGTGTGAAAATAAAAATAAATGACTCCAATTTATATTCAAAATGGACAAATGAATTTCCATATTTTTCTCTCCAAGATAGAGTTCAAGAAAACTGAAATAATTACCAATGATAAGAATAATATAACAATCTAACTTCCACGTGAGAAAATAGATAGAGATCACTTTTCAAATTATCTCCAAAATTGGGTATTGAGCACCTAGTCCAATATGTTGATTTTCTCTAAATACCCAACATAATTGAGCTATATCATTTGTGGTGTGAATTTTAATAATATTCTTCAATCTCGGACTTATAACCTATGAAGATAAACGGGTCACGATTTTTCATCATTGTCAATAAATTATTTGAGTATCACCAAAATACCCAACATGCACCATTAAAATGTATATTTAGGGCATGTTTGTATAGCAGTCTTCAGAAACTTTTTTTTTCGTAACTCATTTTCAATCACATTCATAAAATAAAATATTTTGCATATAAATTCAAAAAAAAATTCTACTTTTTAACTACGCATTCTCTAAAAAAAAATTATTATTTCAAAAGTTATTTCCCCAAAAAAAAAAAAAAACTCTTTTTAGTGGACATCAAACATGGGCTAATATGGAAAAATGAATAAACAAACATAAATCTCAAAAAAAAAAAAAAAAGATGGTTTCTTTGATTTTCTTTTTTAATTTGGGACTAAGTCATTGTCACGTTAAACTTCTTATCAACTTAGGGCTTGTTCGATATGCCATTTTTTTTCCATGAAAAAGAAATTAAAATTTCATTTTCCACTTTTACCATGTTTGATAGCCAAAATTTTCCATGAAAAATATTTTTCGCCCAACCCCCCTCACATGACCCTTTTTCCATGAATTCAATGAATTGATTTTCCTACTAATTTGGTGGGAAAATGGTTTCCATTTTTTTTTTGGCAATAAAAACAAATTCTATGGACAATTGTTAAAAAAAAAAAATCCCTTTAATGGCTAATTTTCATGAAAAATAAAGTCAAACGAACACCAAAAAATTCAAAATTTTTACATTTTTTAAGTGGAAAATTATACTATCAAACACAATTAATTGACAATTCTCAAGAAAACAATTCTAAGCAATTCAATTCCCTATAATTCATTTTCTTTCCACCCAAATTTTACTCTTGCAATCAAACGGACCCTTAATTCTCCCAAGTCTTCCGTTGATTATTCAATGCCTTGTAGTTCATTATTCCCTCATCCTATTGTTTTAGACACCGTTGCTCCAATGGGTTCCTTTATTTCTAACAATTTAAGGTTTAAACCATAACCTTTACTTACAAGAGCAGTAAAAATATTAGAAATAAAAGAAACAACAACAAAAAAAAACATTAAATATATCGACTTCCTCGTATTGAATTTCATTATAACAAGATAAGAAGGAATACAAGATATATATACCTTTTGCTGACATAAAAAATCGATCATCTTAATATCATTATCGTAGTAAAATATTATAGTGATCTAAAAAATATAAAATATTCAAATATTATCTTATAATTAAAAATGCTACTTCGTTGCCCGACCCAATTACCACCTACTTACGATGACGCTTTTTGGTAAGGCAAGGGGGTCCAAAAGATTATTATTATTATTATTTTAATTTTAATAAAAAAAATTAATTGAGGACACAAGTGATCCCTTGTGCAAAAGTTGAAACCCCCTGCCACAATTTTCCTTTCTATCAAGTGTCAACTGATTTATGCATGAATAAATATTGAAGGATGGTGCTTGGCCTCGGATTAAATCTTGGGTCAAATCAATGACGCCTAGTTCCTGTTTGTTTCAGATTTCAAGCGAAATTTGTACCGTTGTTACAGTGTTATAGCCACAATATTTGACTTTTTGTATCGTAGTGGCCCCCACAATTTTGAAAAAAGAAGGGTCAAAAAAGCCTTTTCTTGTTGAAATAATTGGAAACAAACAGGGCTTATTGATAAATATTCTATTAACGGCGTTAATTTAAATTCTGTCAGTGGGTCCCAGATATGCACATGATCTGAGTCAGCATGTGTCCACTCCATACTATACGAACCATCGATTCGTGGAAATAATAAAGTGCATGCGACCTCAGCAAGCTTGACGTGTTCTTCCCATTAGAAAATTTTTTGGTGGGCTTGAATTTAAGCCTTGGCAGGCGGTTACAACGTTTGGAAGTCAAATGATTTGTGCTAATGACTATTTAATGTTAATTTAGATTATTATAATTTGGTGGATCTTGACTGATTACTCAATAATTAACACTAGCAATTTGTTAAATATGTAGGGCTCGTTTGCATTTTCTAATGTTTAACGTACGATAAATTATGACAAAATATCTCATCATGTCTATTCTTTTAATTAAAAAATAATAAAGAGTTTGTCCCTTCTTGAATTTTCAATTTGATGCATAATTTCATCGGCAAAATGACGACTTAGAACAATAACTCATTTAGGGGCACGTTTGGTACTTTCATGAAAGTGTCAGCTAGTGCACCATTTGTGTTTTTTTCGAATAAAAAAATAAAAATAAAAAAATCACACCATTCAAATGCAATAATATTCCTTTGAATTTATCTTATCCCTATATTCAGTTTCTATATTTTTGAGGGCAAAACAAAAGGTTGAGTTCGTTAAACTTAAAAACTCTTTACTCATTGTTGTCTTGCTTTCGTAACAAATGAAATTCGTTTTATCCTTAAAAACAATTGATGATTGCCTTTAAGTATCTTAGGAGTAAATTCGTCTTAATGACACATCATGAAGTTAGTGAGCTCAAATTATAATTTCATTCGTGATTAGTTCGTGTTTTGATTGGTTGATCATTCTGTTCGATTTCAATTCTGTTAGTGGTTCAAATCTCATTTTTATTTGTATAATCTACAAGAGTAAGGAGGCGTTTGTTTTGAGAATATGAATTTGCTGAGACTTACAATTGATTCAATACGTGAAGAAACTTCAGCACATAAAGGTGTTTGCAACTTTGATTATTTGGTTTTGAGAGAGAAGTTTAGGTACCTATTCGTTGGAATGGAGGACGTCATCGGAGTGGAGGTTGTTGTCGGACGGAGGACGTCGCTGAATGGACTTGTTGGCAGAAGGTGGCAAGTGAGAAAGGAGCGGAATCGATTAGATTGAGTGAGAAGAGGGCAAATTGTTCTATGTTTTAATTTTAATTTAACGAGTTTTAAGCGTTCAATCGAAAACACTTCAAATGTCAAAAATAATTTTAAGTTTTATGTTATAAATTTTATCTTATTTAAATAAAAAAAAAGTATTTTCGAAAATAACTAGAAAACTGAAAATAAAATGAAAACAATTCAAATACACCCTGAATCTCTTCAGATCGTTGGAAAAAACAATTCTACGTTGTTATATGTTTGCTAGGCTATGTTTTTCGTGGAGCATTGATTTAACATGGCGTGTGGCTGCTGCCTTCACCAGAAACCCATCTGCCAAATCGAATTCAAACTTACTGACTCAATTCCTGGTATGTTTTTTTGCTGGGTTCTGTGTCTTTTAGTTTCTTTATATTGATATAAGAAACTTATGCGGGTTTTGTGTTTGATGAATGTCTCGAATGAAATCAAAAAACCAGTTTCCAGGGGCTTTCAGTTCAAGATGCCAAAAAGGCTACATTCAATTCTTTAGTTTGTGAGAGCAAGATCAGTGGTGTAAGTGTGAGGAAAAGGGGGCTTGAGATTACAGCCAGAACTGCTGCTGCAAAGAACATTGAGGTTGAAGTTGACAAGCCAATGGGCCTGACTTTTGGGCAAAAATCAAGTGGTGGAGTGATAATCACCGTGAGTAATTTCTTATTCTATTTCCACATTTAGATACACATTTGTTCATGAATTTAAGTTTAATGATTATCTCTTGTAATGAACATTTTTTATTCAGGGTCGGAAATACACTCAAAAGATTTGGACTGGGAAAATTCAGAATCTAAGCTAAAGAATGATTTTTTCGAAAACTTGAGAAGTACTGAAACACAAATTTAACATATATAAATGTATACTTTCAGCGGGAGTCACACGCTGTGAAGCCCATATCCATACTTTTTAGATCATTTGTAATAAGAATATTTTGATTCAGGGTGTGGAAAATGGCGGGAATGCTGCAAAAGCAGGACCCAAAGTTGGGACCAGGTGCTCTACACCAGCAGCTTCTTTGGGGACGAAATTTGGCCTGCTGATAAACTCTGATTCACAAAAACTGCCATTAAGGCAAAGCCTGATTCTATCTACTTTGTTGTAAGAAGGTTAATTGCGCGTCTTTACTATTCCCCTATGGTGTGTGCATTATACCGTTGCAGTAGCGTGTTTCATTTTCATGCTCTTCTACCAGCTTAACTATCCTCGTCTTTCGCTCATGTCTAAGATGTTAGAACACTTATTTACTGATTCCACAATGTTAAAGTAGGCTGCATTAATCATTAACATTAATTAGAACTTTATTGATATAACAAGTGCAAGGCAGTATAAAAGTCCTAGAGTCATGATACAAAAAAGTCAATATATTTTTAATATTCTTTTAAAAAATACTTTTATTGACATGAAAAATATAATTATGTTACTATATGTTCTGAATCATTTGGCCATGCAAGTAGTGGGTTATAATAGTATTACATTGCAGTGCATAAATAAATAATTCAATTGAACAAGGATGTGCACTAGGTTATATAGACATATAACCTCATATACAAGATTTTTTTTTTCCTAAAATAGAAGCCTGTAAATGTCAAATGATTGTATTATAGTTTACAAATGTTTTTAAATGAAAGAAAGTCTGTAGAAATCTATGAATGACTTCCATTAATTCTTTAGAAATCTATAAAAGTCAATAAAAGTTCACGAATTCCATAAAAGTCCAAAAAAAATTATAAAATTCTGCATTGAACACACATTCCTAAGATTATTTTTACAACTCTAAGCTGCTAATTTTGAAAGTGCAGTTCGAAATTATTTCCTTATCCTACGATCTTTAGAGAAAGTTGAAAGAAATCTTCAGGAATAGACTCACAACTATTCCTTTATCATTCCTTCAAATGTATTGTAATGGCATTTCAATGTGTGTGATTGATTTTGGAAAATATGATCTTTTGTTACTCCCTCCATCAATGCGTATTGCTTTTGTTTGAGTGTTTCTTGGTCAGCTTTCAGAGAAAATAATTTATATACTCTCGTTTAAAAAGTACAATTTCACATATTTGTTTGTCATTTATATTTGGGGTGTTTTCTCAGAGCGATGTTGAAAAGGCCAGAATGAAATGTAAGAATGAGGTTGTTACACCTGAGCAATTCTTTAGACAATTGTCCTGATAGCTTTGTCACTTTGAGGAATCCCTTGGAACTTCAAATTGGTCCGCATAGAGTATGCACATGGGGAAACATGGGGAGGTTAAAAAGAGCAAAACCAAAAGTTCGAGATATACATATCTTCAAAAATTTCAAATTTTTCCGTGTTTACTTGTGAATATACATGGACACTTCCCTTATTTTATAAACAGCTTATCCTTTTTTGGGATTGCATTTGAAGCCATTAGAAGTTACAGTGCAATCAATTTGCACTTAACCGGATAAGCACTGAAATATGTTTGTTGGCTCTATTTAGTTTTTAACAGGAGAATACTTATCTTTGAAAATTTACACTTGAAAGCTATGTTCAGTCTTCCTATGTGAATATTGGTACGAGAATTTGCAATGTTTCCTTTCCTGCTGGATGATCAAAGCTATATTTACAAGGGACTTTGATTATAGAGGGATGTGTCTGTTAAATGTAGCTATAAAATTCAGTATCTCTCTACCTTTATGCCGCTTCAGCAATACTCATATGGAGTAATAAGGCATATAAAATTGACCACGCATTATGCCTGATGATCTTCAAATTATTTTATGTCAAAAGACTACCAAAACGTCCAGCTCCTCCACGCTTTGGTCGGAAATTAACCGAGTCTCAAAAGGCAAGGCTCACTTCGGCATCATAAGCTTTTTCATACATGTATTTTCTGTTTATCTCAATAAGTAAACTGGTTTAAACGTCTCAGGCTCGAGCAACTCATATATGCATTGATTGTGGATTCATACATACCTTGCAAAAACCTTTTGATGAGCAGGCAAGCTTTCTCCTCTCCTCTCCTCTCCTCTCCTCTTTGATTTTTTATTTTAGCTTGTGTTTGACACCCATTTTGGTGAAATAATAGATTTTGGAATAGTGACTGATAGAAAAATATGTGGTTAAGAAGTAATGAGAATATTTGGGTTTATGTGTAATATTATTTTATTGATGGAATGTGTGGTTGAAATAAAGAAAGAGAAAAAAAAAGAGAGAAATGGAATGGATGTCAAACAAGGGTTAATAACAAGTACCCTATATGATGCTTACATATAGATGACGATCAGAATCATATATACGAGCAATCAATTAATCTCTAATAAAATTCTTGTTGGATTTAATCTTATGACGCAGCCAGAAGATTACACCTGTCCACAGTGTAGAGCGCCGAAGAAGAGGTTTGCACAATACAACGTTAACACGGGAAAGGCTATCGGCGGAGGACTGCCTCCTATTGGAGTCATCATTGGGCTTGTAGCAGGTATTGGCGGAGTTGGAGCATTGTTAGTTTATGGGCTACAGTGATACCTTTGAATTTTGCAAAAAAAAAAAATTTCCCTAACAATGTAAATCCCTTGTTTGTTCTCCATGTATTATTTCAAAAGAGATGAAAGGCAGATAATTTTAATGTGCTTCAAAATTTGTGAATATGGTTTTCTTTCATTCAATAGCGTTTGTTTCACATGACGTATAATGTTCAGAGCTCTATTCATCTTCAAAAATATTTACTCCATTTGTCTGATATCAAGAGACGAAAAAGTCAACGAGCAAATTAGTGTTCAACATGTGTGAAAAACGTAGAGAGTTTTTTCAGTGCTAAAAAGGGGAAGAAAAAAAATAAGCAAAGCTCACAATAAATAAATACATGTCAAAATACGATTGTGTATTCATATATATAAAATCTACATTATGTATTTCTATCCCTAGAGCACATCAAAGCACCACTCTCTTGTGCATACAAAGCCAAGCCAAACATACGTCCTTCAAAACATCCTATGATTCTTCATTTCATATTCAATCCGTTCTACAGGTTTTTAACCCGAAACAAATACAAAGATGGAGCTTTTCTTCGATGGAGCTTTCGAAGAAAAGTACGGTTCGATTTTGGGGTCATATGATTATTACTCTCTAAGAATTTACACAAGGCTGGTGATTACCATCTATTATTTCACATTTGGTATCAGGACTCAGAACTTCATTACTGATGGCGCCCGGCTAACTCCTCATGTAACCTACTGAATACCAGCTTAACGGGTATACAAGCTACAGTTGTTGGCGTGTCCCGGGTTTTCATCAGCCCTTCTGCTTCATAATTGTTGCTTCCCCCTTGTTGATCAATACTACGTTTTGATTCTGAAGCAATCGATGAAAGAGTTCTTGTCTTCTGGTTGGAAGACGGACTAATTTTTGTCGGTGAATTTCTTGGAGATCTCCCGTCCAAATGTTGGTGGTGTCCAAATGGGATTCTTTTGTATTGGTCAACAACTTCTTGAAGATCTGGTTTACTTTCACTACTCATCGCTGAGGACACGTGTGGGCGTGGAACCCGAAAATTCGCTGTTCTACGAGCAGTCCTCCAAACAGGTGTAAGTGCTGTATGATTCTCCGATGTTTCAGGATAAAAACGATCAGTTGCAAGAAGAAGGTTTTCTGAGGAATCACTTTCAAGAGCTTCAATTTGGATTGGGTGCCCTATTATAGCATGTCCATTTAGCTTACTCTGCAATGAAATGAGAGGGACATCTCTTCGGTAGTTGTTTGCCTGAACCTTCAAATCCACGTCCAACAACATGGTCCTTCCACCAAAATGATGCTGAGCAGCTAAAGGATCGATTGAATCATCCCAATATCCTCTCATGGATGAGCGATCATTCCAAGCCAAGCCATCTGGTAGACCTGTAGATCCATATCCAGGCATGCTAGTCCTAAAACCTCTCTCAATCAAATCAGATTTTTTACTACTGCTCCAATTTGACTTTCTTCCATGTATATATCCTCCAGAAACTTCTGCATCAGACCTCTTCATAAGACCACGGTTATTCCTTTTCCCTTTCAGCTGCCACCTGGACACCCCCATGCTAGCTGAGAGTGGGTTGTTGTGAAAAGAAGGGGGGGTGTCATCTCCAAATTCAAGTTCATCGAGGTCATCACTGCTAATGCTTCCATGTCCTTGTTCTTCAGTTCTTCTTGGATATTTGGGTTGTAATTCTATAGACGCAGAACCATCTAGAAACCAAAACCCTTAGTTAGCACACAAAATCCCCCCTTCTTTGATTGAAGGAACACACAAATAAGATAAAGTCATAATCACCAGAACAAGCAATGGGTACTGTAAAAAAAAGAAAAACAATGATTTCATATAAACAGGTCAACTCTTAGAGTACAGTCTCATGCATTTTGGACGAATAAGATGTTTATTCAGTTGTCTGATAATCATCATGTGTACATAAAGGAGTAATATCAGGTGATATTCGTAGCCATGTAGTAATATTAAGCAAAAATAATACAAGGTACAAAAGAAAAAAGAAAAGAAAAACTACAATGATAAAATTTTGGCCCACTCCAAATTCACTTAAAAGATAATACAGAAATGTAATTTCCTGGTTATCAGAACAAGAAATTAAATTGTCAGGTTGTGTGAGCAAGACTTGCATAGAGATGCAATGACATACATGACCAGAGAAGAACGAAAAACTGATAGCCCCACTTAAGGTGGATGACCGTGCATGGTATTCTGAAAGCATGACAGTGAGAACAAATTTAACATGCAGTAGCATGAAAGGATTAACGACACTGACTCAAAAGGAAATGCAAAAAGACAAAATCTAACCAGAAAGAGCAGTCATCTCGTCATCAGAATCTGATTCCAGAGTATCGGTCTCAGAAGAATCAGTTTCAGTATCCTCTGTGGACTCAGAAGTGTGCTCTTCACCATAATCAGCAGAATGTCGGTTATAACTTTCTTCAAACTTGGAAACTGATGTTTCCATCTGAGATTCTGGAACTGGTAATTTTGCACTATTCTCTAGTACTTGAATAAGAGGGCGCTGTCTGTGCCTCTTGACATTGGATACATCAGCCAAGCTTTCATCCAACCTTTTCCTATTGTCTGACACATTTTCTATATTGGGGTCAACTTTACAGTCTGCTGAAAAAGCATCATTAGGGAGTGCAGGAGTGCTGCAAACAACAGGAGGTTTCGGAGAAACATTTGAATCTACAGCAGGAGAAAGCTTATGCACTTGCGGAGCACTCCGAAGACCAATGTCCTGCAATCCTCTCATCCGGGGTAGTACACCAGCATTATCATCATCTCCTCTCAGTTGGTTTCCCTCTCTGACTTTATTTCCATGCATATGACTTGCCACATGGTTCTCTGCAACTGTCATACCAAGCCTCTCAGAAACTTGAAGAGATCTGGGATCTATCTGATTTCCACTTCCATTTTCAAAGTGACCTGAATAAGTGACATCTTCAGACTTCTTGTTCCTATCATTAGAAGCATAACCCACTTTCCCACTTTTCTCAAATAATTGCCTCTCGAGTTCAAGAGCATGGAGGATTGCATCTTCCCGACGTGCATATTTCTCTCTTTTCTTTGGAGGCATGCCTTGAGAAGCTTCAGCCCTTTCTATACACTCATCAAACTCGCCACACCGAAACGCCTTCACACGTTTAGACTTCTCCAGATTGTACCAGTCTCTGGGAGTACACAGCCATAAACATTGTAACACATAAACAGCTGAGCGAAAAGAATTACAAAATAATGATTTCTTCTGGACAAGTGACTATCTACATATTAACTTAGAAATAATTAGCTATTATGAGAACTGCTGACTTCCATATTTTACTGAAAATAAATGAATTGCAAACAGCAGAACAATCAGCGATGTCAAGTTATATATGTTCCTTACAGAAAGTTATTCAAAGAAATGGTAACACCACTGCTAGAATTTGGGCCACTTTAACAATCACATTTCAAATCGTTTTGAGTATTAGATTTGTACTCAAATGGTCCTTCCATTTAGTTCATGAATGAATTTATAAGACAACGTGAGTCTACAGGCATTTAACATCTCAACTACAGACGTGAACTTTTAAGGGATTAAATCGTTGGAACATGGAGAACAACAAGTTTCAAGACCTCAAAACTCTGTAAATGAAGAGATAATTTCCCCAAATACCACTTATTTTGCTCAGAGGTTTTATTGTCTTCTATCTTCGAATTATATCTATGACCTCCACTTCTACAGTTCTACACACTCAATTAAGGCCTTTGCTATTTAACAAAGGCCATTTTTCAGTGAATAGATTCCTCGTCTGTTATAGTAAGTTTTTTTTAATTTCAATATTCATTTTCATTATCATTACAGTAGTCACTTTGTTATTCAATAATAATAATAACCTAAGGGAAGATGCAAATACAAAAGGTTTCATGCTCTCCCTACAAGGCCTAATCTATGAGCAAGAAAAACAAGCTTCATGCAAAAGAACACTGGTTACGGCAGCTGTAAAGATGGTCACATAGACTGCATCTTTCAACCATAAAATTAAAAAACTAAGTACTATTTCCCCACAAATTTTGGGTCAGCTACATAATTACTTTTTCGTAGCTCCATTCAGTCCATCGCTAAATCTACTAGAATATACAAAGCAAAATGATCCTTGGCAACCACACTAGACCATTTAGTTTTGGCATGCTCTAACTTGTTCAAGGGTGAAATCATATTTCTTCTACATCTTTCCACTCATTAATTTTGCTTTTGTTTTCCAATTCATCATGTTATTGTTGCACATTATCCTTAATCATGCAATTTTTGCATATTATTCAATGTACCCCTGATGTGCGTGTATCTGTGTGGCTTAAGATCATATCCCTAGTCCTACACCATTACAATATCACCTGATATCCAGTCTTGAAAAACTTTATAATCAACTACAGGATTCATGTTTGGACTAAAGATATGCTGTTATCACTCCAAAAAAGTGACTAAAGTGCGATAAAAAAGAAGCAAAACACAACATGAATCAGCTAAAACCCTAATTGGCTAATTCAGTTGCCAAGGCTTGAAAAATCATCATTCAAATGTACGCAGAAGAATGCACCTCACACAAACATACCTAAAACCAAAGTGAAAGCACGAGTGGAGTGGAGTGGAGTGTGATGGGAGTGCAAGACTGAGACAAGAGCAGCAGTTTTTGAAGAAAGAGCCCAAAATAAAAATGTTACTTATTTTTAAATGAAAATATATTCAACAAATATAATAGTTTATCCATGTTCTTTACGTGTAGTATGACAGCTTAGTGGTTCTGTAAGTTCGTCATAATTCAGTTCTCGCTAAGGTAGAGGAGTCCATGCTCCTTGGAAGCTTCACCTTAAATCTTTAACTAAAACAAAAGGAAGCCTAGGCCTCATATACATGTGTTGGCAAAGAAAGGAAAATACCTTCCAAATGATCCCAAAAATAAATTTTTTATTTTAAAATGTGGAGAAGTATCACCTCAAGGTTCACACCTTGAAAACTACATGAGGATCATGGACATCTTATAAACTAAAGCAATTTGTAAATTGGTCAGATCAATATAAGAATCGAACACCTGAATTCTTTCCAAGTATTCCAAATTATGCTTAACATTTTAAATTTTAAGGTCTTTCATTCGATAAAAATTTCCCTTAAATGTTACACAAGTTTCGAAATTGTGGATAAGGGATACTAACTGGAGAGGAGAATTAATCAGTCAAAGATGATAAGCAAGCAGATAAGTTACATATATATGACTTCAATATCCTTTGGCCTACATTATATGCCCAGGTAGTATCAGAAAATTACACCCAGACAAAATCATTTATCAAAGGTTATTCCTAAACAGCAAAATAATGTGCTGCTGAAGCATGGCTGGTGTTACAATATATATCAAAACAATTAGCAATGACAGAAAGAAATATAATTCATCATTCTAAATCCAACAATAACCAAGTGCAGCCGCAAAAAATAAATAAATAAATCACAGCTATACCACAACAAATGTAGTAGAAAAATGTCGACCAAAAAGCAATTTTGAGTTCATGTGCAGACTTACACACTTGCATCTTCCCTTCCAAGAAGCTTAACTGGAGTTCCGGACCGTGGAGACGTTATATGGGATGCCGAGAGCTCTTCAGTCCCTATTATCTTTCCTGGCCACCAAGACCCATTTCGCCTCCGGACCCACACTATACTCCCCACGCTGCAATCCACTCCTCCAGTTTCCGAACTCCCCATCTTTCTCTGTCTCTGTCCTTTTCACTCTTTATTTATATGGGATACAATGTATATATGTAATTAAATATAAAACGAGAAAAAAAAAAAAAACCCCTTTCCTGTTTTATTATTTTTTGTACTCGAGAACAAAATTATTCTACAGATGCATAACGGAAAATAAAATCTCTACACTAATTATTAACAAATACAAAAATTAGGAAAAAAGGAAAGGAACTACAGGAAAATGAGAAAGGACCAAATATTTTGATCTGATGATCACGAGAAAAAAAAATTGGGGTTTTAATTAACTAATTGCCGGATAAGAAGAAAGAGACATTGAATTTAGCATAGAGAATTGAACGAAGGGACGATCTGAGTAAACCAATTGGCGCTAGCGCTAGAGCTAGGGTTAGGGTTAGGGTTTCCATCAGATATTAGGGGAATTTCATATTTCTGGGACCTTTTTGTGAAATTACAGATCGAGAGACGGACGATTCATGTAATCGTTGGTGTTGACTCAGTGAGGGGTGTACGAGTTGTGTATCCCATACGCTACGCCTAGGAGGCTCACTTTAGCATAACGAGATTATGGTGTACGGGTTTTGGGCCTTCAGTTTGAACGGGTTTTGGGCCTTTAGTTTGAATACAAAACAGCCCATATGAGGGCACTTTTCATTTCATTTTATTTTATTTTATTTTTTAAAAGGGGAAAATTAGGTCACTTATGGTTTCAAAGTTAACAAATTTGGGTTCAATGTAAATTTTTCTGAATTACTTTTTAAATTTTTTTTGTTAAAAAATACTTATGGTTCAATGTAAAGTTTCGAATTTTCACCCAATTTTTATATTTAATTATACGAGAGAAATGAGACGTAAAATGTACACACGCAACCTATATTTTATAAAAGGTGTTTGTTTTACTTATAGTAAATAAGTTGATGCACGTATACGTTCATTTTAATAAATTGAAATTATTTCTGCATAAATCATAAGATGAGATTTGTATTTGCATGAAATAAATAAATTAGTTCTTAAATAAACTATTATCAAATCATCTTTATGTGACCTTTTAATTGAAAAGTCACATATCTATATCACTTTTCTGATGTAGAAACTCTCACACTCAAAATTACACAGTGATGCCTTTTAAATGAAAAATGGCAAATCATGTCACTTTCTACTACATATGGGCTTGTTTGGGAGTGATTAAAATTCAATTAAAATTGAAAATATAGTCATTATTGGATCCCACTCGTCTAATAAAAATCAACAATAATGGCTAGTTTTTCACTTTGTAATCCAGTATCTTAATTCATATTCAAAAGAAATAAATAAAATTATTAAAAAGTGACATAGCATGTTGTGTCATTTTTTAATTAAAATGTCACACACAATCAATTTATAATAGAAAATACATATTTGACTAAGCTTTCAATTTGCTTATAAGATTTTTTTTAAAATGTTAACTTATTTTTTATTGTGTTAAATGTGAATTAAGTTTAGTGTCACTTTAAAAAAAAAATGTATGTCACTTTTTAATTAAAAAAATCTCGCTTGACTTTACACAATATATTCTTTTACTTTCAAAACACTTTTCATATGATTTTTTAAAATGTCCTAATTTTAGGGGCATTTCTGTAGGTTACCCCCAAAAAATTAGTTGAAGTTATGTCAACTCTTTTAAGTGCAACACGTAGTAGCGCCTGTTTGATCCCCATTATTTAAAAAAATTATTGTTTTTCAAATTCATTTTCAATTATACATTTTTTGAATAAAATATTTTGCATGTAAATTTAAAATTTTTCTTACATTTTAACTACACATTTTTCAAAAATTCATTATTACAAAATTCAGGGTGTGTTTGTATTTTGGAAGAATGTATTTTGGAATAGTATATTGATAAAAAATGTGTGGTTGAAAAAGAAGGAAAAAATATTGATGTGATGGAAAATATTATTTTATTGAAGAATGTGTGGTTAAAAATGAGTAGAAGAATGAAAATGAAAATTTTAATATGGTTCAAATTGTAATCGTTGGTGTTGACTCAGTAAGGGGTGTACGAGTCGTGTATCCCATACGCTACGCCTAGGAGGCTCACTTTAGCATAACGGGATGATGGTGTACGGGTTTTGGGCCTTCAGTTTGAATACAAAACAGCCCATATGAGGGCACTTTTCATTTTATTTTATTTTTTTTATATTTAATTATACGAGAGAAATGAGACGTAAAATGTACACACGCAACCTATATTTTATAAAAGGTGTTTGTTTTACTTATAGTAAATAAGTTGATGCACGTATACGTTCATTTTTTTAAAAATGTTAACTTATTTTTTATTGTGTTAAATGTGAATTAAGTTTAGCGTCGCTTAAAAAAAATGTATGTCATTTTTTAATTAAAAAAATCTCGCTTGACTTTACACAGTATATGGGACTACATCATTTTAAATAAGAAAAAGTGTTCTACTTTATACCAAATACGTACCATGTCTAGAAGATTATGAATCCGATCTTTCTCATTTAACTAAGATTTTGTGTTTTTTATATAGAGTCCGAGTCCAAATTTGTAGTCTAACAAAAATGAGAAAACGGATCTTGACTCAAACTATTCTTATTTTCTTAGCTTCAGTAATCTAGTGGTATGCATTTCATGTTCAAAATTTTTTATTTTCAAACAAATCAAGAGAAATTTCTTAAAATCAATGTCGGGTAGAGAGAGAGAGAGCTTATATAAACTAGAATGAAGTCACGATTCTTGGGATGAGACACACGTCAGACACCAATCCTCATAGTTATAAAACCCGGCCCGACCGGTATGCATTTCATGTTCAAAATTTTTAATTTTCAAACAAATCAAGAGAAATTTCTTAAAATCAATCATAGAGAGAGGGGGAGGGGGAGGAGAACTTATATAAACTAGAATGAAGTCACGATTCTTGGGATGGGACACACGTCGGACACCAATCCTCATAGTTATAAAACATGGCCTGACCCGGTTGGACAAGCCGAAAATTTTATAGAAATGTATTTGACTCGGTCAAAATCGAGTTTTGTAACCGACGATTTACCCGGCCAGGTTACAAAATTTTTGGGCCCAAGGAAATTGAACATTGGACCTCCAAAAAAAATAATGAATTTGTTTTAACCGAGTTAACCGGCGATTTATTCGGCCCGGTTGACCGATTTGATTGAATTTTAAAATTTTTTTACAAAATTTTTGGGTCCTGGATCCAAGAGAATTAAATATTGTACCTCTAAATTAATAATAAATTCCTCACCAATTGAATTAGAGTACTTTAGTAGTACTTATGTGCAATATCTTTTAAAAAATTGTACTTATGTGCAATATCTTTTAAAAAATTTTGGTCCAACTTTTTACATTATTTTATAGACCAAAATAATTAGTGAAAATAAATTTAAAAAATTTATACTTTATATTTTTTTGTAGGTTTTTATGCATTGACCCGTCGGTTGAACTATCGGGTCACCGGTTGAATCACTAACACATTAATGCAACCTTTGTGCAATCTTAACTGGAAAAGTTGGCATGCCTATCGAAAATGAGTTATTATCAAATGCCTAACAATAAAGGTAATAAACATTAGTGCTTTGTCTATATTGACAAGTGAAAGGAGAATTGTGAATTAGATGGGACTACATCATTTTAAATAAGAAATATGCCCTATGTGTAGAACATTTATGATTCCGATCTTTCTTACTTAACTAAGATTTTGTGTTTTTTGTATAGAGTACAAGTCCAGCAAAAATGGGACAGTGGATCTGGACTCAGTCTATTCTTATTTTCTTAGCTTCACTAATTTGGCGGTGCGCATTCCATGTTCAACATACATGCCTCATTTGGTATGTAACTAGAGATGAAGTTAGGAACTAAATTTAATGTGATCGGGAATTAACTTTAGAATTTTTATTTTTCAAACAAATCAAGTGGAATTTCTTAAAATCAACCTTGAGAGAGAGAGAGAGAGAGAGAGCTTATAGAAACTAGAGCGACGTCACCGTTCTAGAGATGGGACACACGTCGGACACCAATTCTTGCTTCGAATGGTGGGAGAGAGAGAGCACGAGTGAAAACAAATTAGAGAGCAAAGAAAGCGGTGAGAGGACAAGGGAAGTTGTTTTATTTCTTATAAGGTATATGTAGCGAAAGTCGCATTTCATCATTATTTTCCTTGCTCGAACTCGTATTTCATCGAAGTTATTGATGTATAGCAGTATGAAGAATTACAGCTGGGTAAAGTTAGTTTGCAAAATTTTATTTTGGATTTGTGCCAGTTGATAAAATATTTCGACACACGGATTAAAAAAATTATAGTGCAAACTAATTTTATTTTGTTAATTTCTCATTTATAAGTTTGTAACATTCTTTAATTAATGACAGACAAAATGAAAATTGGGTTGGATTTCTCTATATCTCGGAAGTAGGATAGGAAGGCTGCAAAAGTGAAAAGAAATAGATGAATGCAATTTTCAAATTCATTCTCGAATGACTTAATCATTATACGTTAATGTAACTTTTATTTTATTTTGTAAATTTTAGTTTCAAAAAAAATGAATGGCCGATAAGTGCAACAATACTAAGTGTAACACACAGGAAGTGATAGTGCAACCTTAGTGCAATCTTAGCACAAAAGTTGGCATGCCTATCAAAAGTGAGTTATTATCAAATGTCTAAAAGTAAAGGTAATAAACATTAGTACTTTTGTCTATGTTGACAAGTGATAGGAAATTGTGAATTGGATGGGACTACATCATTTTAAATAAAAAAAATGTTAAAATAATGTCTATTTTATACCAAATACGCACTATGCGTAGAAGATTATGATCCCGATCTTTCTCACTTAACTAAAATTTGTTTTTGTATAGAGTCCGAGTCCACATATTTTATCGAGCAAAAAATGGGACAACAAATCTGGACTCAAAGCAATTCTTATTTTCTTAGCTTTAGTAATCTAGCGGCACACATTCCATGTTCAAGACAAATGCCTCTTTTGCTATATAACTAGAGATGGAGTTAGGAACTAGATTTAATGTTATTAGGAATTGACTTTAGCATTTTTATTTTTTAAACAAATCAAGTGGAATTTCTTAAAATCAATCTTGGGTGAAAAGAGACGAGAGAACTTATAGAAACTAGAGCGAAGTCACCGTTCTTGGGATGTGACACATATCGGATACCAATTCTTGCTTCGAATGGCGAGAGAGAGAGAGCATGAATGAGAACAAATTAGAGAGCAAAGAAAGCCGTGAGAGAGGAGAATGGGAGTTATTTTATTTCTTATAAGGTATATTTAGTGAAAGTCACATTTCATCATTATTTTCTTTGCTCGTACTCGCATTTCATCGATGTTACCGAGGTATAGCAGCCGCATGGTAAAGTTAGCATATAAAATTTTATTGTGGCATTTCATCGATGTTACCAAGGTATAGCAGCCGCATGGTAAAGTTAGCATATAAAATTTTATTGTGGATCTGTGCTGTTAATAAAATATTTTGACGCGCGGATTAAATAATTTTAGTACTCAGTGCAAACTAATTTAATTTGTTAATTTCTAATTTATAACTTTGTAGCATTCTTTAATTGATGACACACAAATTAATTCCAAAATGAAAATTGGGTTGGATTTCTCTATACCTTGGATGCGGGAAGGATGGTTACAAAAGTGAAAAGAAATAGATGAATATATGTCCACATTCATTCTCGAATATAGGGTTAGGCAAAAATCAATTCGAATCAATCAAATCGATCAACACAATCCAAACCAATCGATTTGGATTGATTTTTTTAGTTTAATTGGGTTGGATTTGGATTAGGAAATCAAATTTTAGGTCGGTTGGATTATGTTTCAGGTTATCTATTAAAACTCAACTCAACCCAGTAAATTAAAAAAATATTAAAAAGAAAATTAGTACTTAAAACATAAAACCTAACGATCAAAATTCCTCTGCCTCATGTCTCTTCTGCTTCTTATTGTTGTTCATATTTCGACTTCTTGACTCGATTTTTTGGCGTGATTTTTGACTAAACACTTGGATTGAATGATGAGATTTTGTATTGAGTTTGAATGATTTAACATTTTTAGCATTTAGGTTGAATTCATTTTATTCAATAAGTATAATATGCGTTTTCAATATGTATTTAAATTGATTCAACATGTATTGTTCTATTGGAATGAAATTTAATCCCACAGGCCATTGATATAACTTTAATCGACTTAAAACTTTTCAAATCATTCTTTTTAATGTAACTAAAATCGATTCAAATTGTAATGGTATCAAAATTTTTTAAAATTTTTTTTTTTAATTCAACGAAAAAGATCACAACCGTTGGGCCCATAAAAAATTGTCCAAACTTGAATTAGACTTAAATCCAAACCAATCAACCCAACACAAGTTTGGTCGGTTTGAATTGGGTTGGGTTTCAATCGTGAATGAATTAGTTTCGATTTAAATTATTGTCAAATCGTACATGTTGGTTTGGGTTGGACTCAAAACCAATCCAACTCAACCCAACTCAACCCAACTCAATTCAATCCACGCCCAATCCTACTCGAATGTCTTATTGATTTTACGTTAATGTAATTTCCATTTTGATTTCATTTTATTTTGTTAAGTTTTACTTTTCAACAAAATGAATGGTTGATGAATGTAACACATGGAAATTGGTAGTGCAACCTCAGCACAAAAGTTGGCATGCCTATCCAAAATGAGTTATTATCAAATGTCTAACAAAGCTAATAAATATTAGTACTTTTGTTTACGTTGACAAATGATGGAAGAATTGTAAATTAGATCGGACTAAATCATTTTTTAAAAAATGTAAAAAAAAAAATTCCATTAAAAATATTTTTTTTGGAAAAAAAAGGATTTTTGAATAGTGATTTTTTGGAGAATGTGTGGTTAAAAATAAGAGAATATTTTGAATTTGCTCGTAATGTTATTTTATATTGAAAAATGTATGGTTGAAAATAAGAAAAAGAATAATGTATTTTGGAACCCAAACAAGGGCAATGTCTATTTTTACTAAGTCCTTGTTTGATCTCATTATTTTCAAAAAATATTTTTTTTCTCCTTTTTAGTCACATATTATTCAATAAAATAATATTACACGCAAATTCAAAAAAATTATTATTTTTTAACCACCCATCAATCTCCTATTCCAAAATGAATTTTTAGCCAAAAAAAAAAAAAAAAAATTGAGGCTCAAACAGGCACCAAATACGAACTGTGTAGAAGATGATGAACTTAGGAACTAGATTTGACCACAAATTAACTTCAGAATTTTTATTTTTCAAATAAATCAAGTGGAATTTCTTAAAATCAATCTTGGGAGGGAAAGCGGGCGAATAGAAATTAGAGTGAAGTCACCATTCTTAGGATGGAACACACGTCGGGCACCAATTCTTGCTTGAATAACGAGAGATAAAGAGCATGAGTGAGAACAAAATTAGAGAGCAAAGAAGGTGGTGAGAGAGGGAAAGGAGAGTTATTTTATTTCTTATAAGGTATATTTAGTGAAATTCACATTTTGTCATTATTTTCTATGCTCGGACTCTCATTTCATCGATGTTATTGAGGTATAGTAGCATAAGATAATATAAAGAATTACCGCTTGCTAAAGTGTATGTAATATTTAATTCTTGGATCTGTCCTAGTTAATAAAATATTTTGATGCACGGATTATAATTTTACTGCAAACTAATTTTATTTTGTTAATTTCTAATATATAAGTTTGTAAGATTCTTTAATCAATGACACATTAATTAATTCGAAAGTGAAAATTGGGTTGGATTTCTCTATATTGGAAGTAGGAAGGAAGGTTAAAAAATTGAAAAGAAATAAATGAATATATTTTCACATTCATTATCTATTTGATTTCTATTTGATTTTGTTAAATTTTATTTTCCAAGAAATGAATGGAAAGTGACGGTGCAACCTTAGTGCAATCTTAACACAAAAAGTTGGCATGCCTATTCAAAAGGAGTTATTATCAAATGCCTAATAATAAAGTTAATAAATATTAGTACCATTTTCTACATCGACAAGTAACCAGAGAATTGTGAAATATATAAGATTAGAACGTATTAAATAAGAATTTTTTAAAAATAATGTTTATTTTAGAGAAAATTTGAATTGGGTACATGATTTTGATTCCGATATTTCTCTCTCTTACTTAAGATTTTGTGTTTTGTAAAGTTTTGAGTCCAAATTGCTCTCTCATTTTTGTTATTCTTTTGGCTATCTTCACAATCAAATTTTGATACCTAACAATTGGAGCGGGGTGCCAAGATTTAATTGGGAAGACAATAATTTTTTTTTGAAAAAGGAGTAACTCAAGGAGAAAATGGAATATGTGCTACAAAAAATACACGGATTACAATCTTCACAGTCCTAATCGAAATGAGAAGAAGAAAACGTTGGAACTTTCTAGAATATTTAGCGTACGAATTAAGTAATTTTAGTGCAAATTAATTTCATTTGATTAGTTTCTAAGTTTGTAAAGTTCTCTAATTAACGATGAATTAATTAATTTATAAATAAAGTGAGGAAATTATCTTTATGCCTTGGAAGCAGGAAGGAAGATTAAAAAGGTGCAAAGAAATAGATGAATAAATTCACATTCATTCTCAAATTTGTAAAAGAGATAATTCATTTATTCTTAATTGACAAAAGAAATAATTTATTACAATTCACATATTTGCTTATAAGTAAAATTTTCGTGCTTAGCCAAACATGCACTAAATCTTATCATGAATTTAGCATATATCCAAATAGCTTCATTAGCCTAATAATCGAGCACATTACAAAATCAAACCCTAAGTCTGCCTCGACCCGGCCCAATAAAGAACGGTCCATATTTCTTAAATCGTCAATCTGCGCCGTCAATTTCTTTCAAAGAAACAAAAACGGTAAATAAATTCAAATTTCAAATCTACGCCTCCAACGGTCAAATTTTCAGAGGGTTTCTCCACGAGCTACACGCGTATATATACCCCCACAATCCTTCATAGCCGCTCCATTCTTCATTCCGAGGAAAATCCATAACAAAAAATTCTCTCTCTACGAGAAAATCTTCACAAATTTGCAAGAAATTTTCATTTTGAATCGTTTAGCAATGGATTTCCACAGCCTTGCAAGAAGAGAACTCCAGGCTCTCTGCAAGAACAACAAGATCCCGGCTAACATGACTAATGTCGCCATGGCAGATGCTCTTAAAGCTCTTGAGATCGTAAGTTTTCTGGGATTTCTGAATCTTTGATTTCTTGATCTCGTGTCATATTTGTTTATTTATATTTATTTAATTGCACTGTATTAATTCCTGCATGCGTTATTTGCTAAGAATCAATTGGTTTATATCTCCCAGTTGATATAGAAGTGAATATAACGGGAAAGAAATATTCATGTATATGTTGTAGCACTGTATTAACCTCGAAGATTCTCCAGATCTTGTTATTTTCAAATATGATTGTTTTATTTAATCTATTACAATGGAAAGCCTGAAGGGAATGTGTTTTGGCAAAGAATGATGCACGTAGCCGACCCCAAAATTATAGGTTATTGTCATTTGTTCACTGTATTAATCTTGAAGATCTCCAGATCTTGTGTTTACTCTATTACAATAGGAACACTGAATGGAGCGTGGTTTGTGATAACTCAAATTGATAAATGTAGTGTTTTGATTGACAAATCTGTTAATTATTGGCATGATAGGTTGAAGGGATTGAAGAATACTTGAAACCAATGGAATTGGAAACCGCTCAATCATCAATTGATTCACCGGTGCAGTCAGAAGAAAGATCTCCATGTGTGCTTTCTACCGTTGGGAGGAGTACACGTAGGAGAAATGTTGTTAGAGAGAAGCCCGAAACTTTGCCTTCAAGGACTACTCCATGGCGTTCAACAAGAAAGGCAGTTGTCGGAGATGAGGGCGAAAAGGGGGTTACGATTGAAACTCCGGCATTGGCAGCGACCACTAGAAGGAGGGCTCAGGTATCAATGGTTCGGAGAAAAGTGGAGACTCAATTTGAAGAGGAAATTGGAAAAGAAAAAAAGACTGTTCCACCAACCCCTGCTCCATTAGGGACTACTAGCCGGAGAAAGGTAAAGGACGAAGAGAGTACAGTGAAAAAAGTGTATAGCACGCGCAGATCAGTAAGGTTGGCTGAGAAAAGTGTGGAGATACTGAAGTCCAACGATGAAGAAAAATTGGAAACTCTTAAGCAAGAATTGTTTACCAAGGAAATAGGTGATAATTTGGATGTGAGTCTGAAACTAGGATCAGATGATTCGGATAAAGTTTTGGATATCGGAGGTATTTTTCTCAACTTGTTCAAGAATCATTACTTATTATAATCTCAAGGTTTGTTTTCTCAATCATCAATAACTTTCTACGATTGCAGGTGTTGATACTAAAGCAATGGCACAGGATAATTCGGAAAGCGAAAATATTTCTGAAGTCAAGGATCCAAAATTTTCGTTGGAGGGTATTTTTAACATGGAAAATCAATTAGAATTGATCAATGAAATCCAAGAAAATAATGGTATGCTTACAGACGATTGATCATTTTACTTTATGATACTTGAAAATTTAACTATATAAGAAATATTACAATTCCAAAGCTTAATAGCATCAAAGTAGTTAACAATTCTATGTGACATGAAGTACTAATTTTATCATATTTGTAATGTAGGGTCTGGTAATACGTGTATTTCTGAGGCTGAGAATGCACTTGACTATGGTGTCAAATCGAATTCTGAGGCTGATGATACCGTGGATGATGTCCTTGAAAATAAAGGTATTCTTTTGTGTTTGGGCTGTGTCTTTTATGCTTTGCTGAATTCGTTTATGTTAGGATTGATGTCCAGTTATCCGGTTAATTTCTTTATGAAATTGATTTTTTGTTGCCTTATGTACATCTGGATGATTTGCAGATGATGAAATTTCTTATGATACCAAGAGTCAAAATGCAACAGAGAAAGAAATTGAGAATGCAGAAGATATGGAACTCGAAGTTTCCCTAGACGTCTTAGTTGACGAAAATTCTTGTGATGTTGATTCCGAAAAGGAGTCTGAGAAGGAACTGAAGGATGAAATGGATTCCGAAGTTTTTTCACATTCCTTGTCTGATGAAACAAAGACTGAATTGAATGCTGTTGATTTGGTGAAAGATGTTGAAATGGGGCTAGCTTCCAATGATTCAGAAGCCGATTTCGAGCTCACTGATCATTCGACTTTCCCTAAACAGATTGATAGTGGGGAGGAGCTCGACTCGCCGGAAATTCTTCAACACGAACAAAGTGAGCAAGATGCTGATCAAGTGTCTTTATCTTCTGTTGAGTCCCTTGAAGAAGTATCAAGCGATGAGGTAGAACCTAATTTCGATTTCATTGATGATTCGACCATCCCTAGACAGATAAGGGCTAGGCGTGAGTCGATTGAAATTCTTGAATCTGAGCAGAGCAAGCAAGAGAGTGAACAAGTAGTTATAGAGGGTGCAACTGATGTTCCTTTGTCTTTGTCGACTCTAATCCCAACTGCTGATCCCACCGAGGAAGTTCAATCTACCAGTCTTACGCCAACGAAGACGCCAATCAAGAAATCACCGAGCAAGAAAACACCTAAAATGATGAAAAAGGTGCCTGATGTTTTGGATAATAAAGAGAACATTGGCAGTGGCAGTAAATTTTTCATTTTCACAAAGGAGAAGGTGAAGACTCCAATTAAGACACCAACGACGAATAAAAAAATGACTGATGCTACAGATAACAAAGAGAATCTTAGTGGAAAAAAAATTATTCTTCTCACCAAGGAGAAGGTGAAGAAAACTAAAGGCACAACTACTGAACAGAATTTGCATGAATTTAGTCTGAGAAAACTGACAAAAATGTTCAAAGAGCAACTACAGATAACGAATCAGTCCAGCAAAAATGAGAACGACCCTAAGGTGATCCCTTGATTCTTTTCTTGTTCTTGTTATGGCTTTGTGTTTAGTGAGATGGACCGGTACATCTCAATATTGTACTGTATTGTCTATTAGAGTACTGCATACCAACACACACTTAATCTTTTATTGTTTGACAAGCAGGAAGCAACATTGAGGCCAGCTCTTCAAGCACTTCCTGAGAACCAATTGGTGGATGAAGCCCAGAACTGAATCAAAATGCTCTTCAAACTTTATAAGATGGAGTTTTGAACCATCTTGGAAAACTCCAGCTAAGATGAAAAAAAAAAATTTTGAATTTTTTTTTTTTCAAGTATTGCAATAAATAAGTTGCTGATATGCTCTTCAAACTTGAGTTGTGTCATTACCTCTTTGGTAATAATCGAATCTTTTTATTTTCCTCAATGATATTGAACAGTTACGAAAATTTCAGTGTTTTCACCATTTCTTCTTAATTGCTCACACAGCGATTTCACAACTGATGACTGGTCGATTGCTTACAAACTTAACGAAGTTCTTATTCTAAAGACAAACGTAAACAGTGTCATCCATCTGCACGTGCTTGAATGATCATAAGTTTAAAGGAATTGTCGGATCTTCAGTATTTGTATCTGCTCTGAAAATGACCGGCTTTATCTGAATTTGGCTAGTTATTAAGAAATATAGCTTTCTGTGCATAGAAATGTTCTACAAAAACTTCAGCTGTGTAAACCTTTTCTTTTACCAACTTCAACAATTAAACTAGAATTTGGTATGAAATTCAAGGAAAGTTGTATCATTCTCTAAGTTGATTTTTATTTACTCGAATGAATCAAATATCGTGTGCCTAACTCAATTAAGTTGGTGAACTAACATGGAAGAAAGCGACAAACGCTCCTTCGAATTGTGTCTGCGAAATTCCTTATTAGATAAATTCAACTCGCATGACACCAATCTCACACTTACAGTCTCCCCCTCGGAAGGAGGCTAAAAGTACAATAGAGATGTATGTGGAGATACTAATTATTTGTGCCCGAAGGAACGTGTAAAAGTACACAGGTTTTATAGTAATGAAGTAAGATTGGTAAGTCTCCATTTCAAGCTTTCTCATACACGTGTGCAACAGAACTTTCAACAAGAATTCACATAATATCAAATGATCATATTATTTACAGTAACAGCCTAACTCAATTATGAACAAATAAATGAATGCTGGCCAAGCATCATTCTACCTGACTCTTGACTAATGAAACATTGCCAATAGATGGCTAAGATCAAAAGCCATCTGAAACCGATTTTGTTCCACCACATTTTGTTGTCTATCTACTTTCCGAACTTTTTCTCTCTACCCAAATGTTCATATGAGATTCTTTACATTCTGACCTCGACTACGTCGCCATCCCTGAGCTCTGTGTTGGGCAATACCAGCTGCCCATTCACTGAAACCAGTTTTCCGTCAAATCCTATCCTTCTAGCAGCATCAGCAGCCGTGCTCCCAGTTCTCAATCTCATTATCTCCCCATGGGGCCAACATATAATCGCCACTTCATCAAGAGAAACTGAGTCTCCATTCACGTACTTCCTTGCACCAAGGTTAAGTTGTCGAAGCCCAGCTTCGGAGCGCAGTTGCTCTTCCCATTGAAGCATTGTCCTCAACAGCTGCACCTGGTATCCACAAAAAAATTGAAACAAGAACTCAGATCTTAAAATAAATAATTTACGTATCAGTAAGTACGGTTTTAAATAAATACCTTTTTTATTGGTTGAAGTTAAAAATAAGACTTATATATCTTCATTGCTTGATTCTTCTCAAGTTTTAATTAAATTTCTCATCCAATACATTTTTCCTAGGGAGTTATTACCAATGTATAAACAAAATCAGTGTTCCAAGAGCCAATCTAGCTCTCACATTAATTAAGTGATTATTTAAACGCACAATCATATTGAATAAAATAAAACATTAGGAGTCCTAGATGGCAATAATAATTATAAAAATCCCTAATACTCCCTCCGTCCATAAAGATAGACTTGTTTCTAATATGCCCCTATGTAATGTGCCTTTTTATTTACAAATATGAACAATTTTTATTTAAATCATTATTCAATATAGGAGTATATTAAAAAAATATAAGTAAAATTTATTGTTCCAACTATATTAATTATATTTTCTTAATTTGTGTGAAAATGAAAGCAAGTCTATCCTTATGGAATGGAGTGAGTATAATTTTTATAGGAGCTATGATCACCCTTAATGCAGATGAAAGCAAAGTTGAAGCTTCAATCCTTCAAGTAAGACAGCTTGTTAATGCTCAAAAAGAAATCCACCCAATATAATTTCAGCTAATCCAACTCCTAACAACTTTACTAGTCAGGAAGCATAGAATGATTTATCATCATCAAGTAATCAAGGAATGAACTTCAATAGCCTGAATTAGCCCCAAATATACCTTATTGTTGATGCCATTGTCCACCAGAGTTGAGTTAGAGTTGAAACTAGACCTCTCCTCATAAATTGAGTTAGATACATCAGAAGTAATAGTTTTGCCCTCAAAAACAGCCGAGACAACATCCCAGTATTCAGTTTCTTCCCGTTCTGTCAACTCAATGACTTGGATAAATGTTGGCAATAGTCGTTGAAATTGATCTTGCTGCGCAGCAATAATAATCTGAGAGCATTTCTTGAAGCAGCCAACATATAATATGACAATGCCAATAGAAGAAGAGAAAAAGTACAACAATCACAAGAAAAGAAAGCATGGGAGAAATGAGGAAAGGGTGGCAAACATACCTTGTGGTATATACCATCTCGACAAAGGGTATACTTTTCCAAGCAGGTAAACCAATCCCCGTGTCCCGGTTCGCACCACCACTCATCAGAAACCTAAAACCCATTTTGGCAGATGGTCCAATTTTAAAGAACAAACAAAATCAATCAAATCTACCGTTCTAATGAATTTCTCCCAAAAATTTCAGATAATTTAAATTGTATCGGCCGAATGGACTGTAGTCGTGAGCAAAATTGTTTCTTTTCTTATTTACAAAAGGGAAGTTGGTCCATCATGGTCCATCATATAATTTGTACCCCATACTAAAGAAAGAGAAAATAATACAATGGAAACAAACAAAAGAAACTTCTGAAATACAAAATACTTGGGCATAAATTGTGTCCAACAGAATTTGAACCTACACCAAAGGCTTAGAAGGCCACTGTCATATCAATTAAAAAATGGAAATTGTCCGGAATATCATGTTTTGACTTTCCCATCACTTCTATCACATTACACTATCAGAACATGTATATTGTTTATTCTTTTATTTCTTAATTAGTATCCATTTACGAGGTTTTATTACTTGCTGGCTGCAGCATATTCAGACTCGTTCTTTTCATTACTTGATACTAGTTTTTATCAAGGCACTTCATTCTTCTCTTACAGCTTGGATTTGGGGGTGACAAACCATTATCTTCAATCGGCAAAGTTCTGAAAGAATTGCGCAATATTTCTTTTTAAGCTTTGTACTAATGATAATAGATAAACTTTTCATTTAATCAAGCTTTCTCCTGGTTAGTTCTGAAACGTTCTCTCCATTAAATGAGAAAGTAAACAACTGCTAATACCTTTTTATATAAACTTGCATAAACTTCCCATCTTTTTATTTGGTAAGAAGATCTTCTGTCAACTACTGCCTCAGAAGCTGCTAGTCCAAAGCTTACAGCAACAAGCAATTCTCTTCCCTCGTTGTCAACTCTGGAAAATCAAACTTAAAACGTAAAACTCAGCGAAGGTAAAAATTATGGTCACGGCAGATAAATTTTTTATGTGTTACCTGACAATAACTGCAGCAAGCAAGTGACCTGCTTCCACTCTGAGAACTGGATGTCCGGATTTCAATGCTCTATATTTTATGAATGGATCCTCAGCAGAACCTTGATCTTCTATTTCGTTTGGGAAATCTGAGGAAACCATTATTTCAGAATCAACCACACTACTCTTGGAGGGCAATAGATTCTCAGTTTCCTTGTAAAGCCAATGTGCAGCAAGTCCGTGTTCAGCATATTCATGCATCCTCTAAAAATTCAAGATTGTTTTCAAATTAATTTAAATTAAAATCCAGAAACATGCAACTTTCAATGCTTATACAAATTTTGAAGCATTATATACCTGTGTTCTTATTTGAACTTCTAAAGGAGAGTTGTCAGGACCTTGTACTGCAGTATGCAGTGACTGAGATCATGGAAAGGCATTAGAATTGGGAGACAAGCCAGAATGATATTTTGCTTGAAAAACTCTTGTAAAAACACAACCAAGGAGTGCAAGAATAATGATAATAATTTGACCTGGTAGCCACTTGGTTTGGGGTTAACAATGTAATCGTCAAATTCACCATCAATAGGGGTCCAAAGTCTGCAAAGAGAAAAATCATTCATTATCAAGTTGGTATTACTGTTGATCCCATTACCAATTCAACTAGATGGAAGGTAAAGACTGATAGATCATAAAATTTCTGATTCACTTACCGGTGTATAATATTAAGGAGATTGTAACAACACTGAACTGCCTGTCCATGCAAAGTCCCGTTCTTATCTCCAACAATAACCCTCAGCGCACGGGCATCATATACTTTGTTGATACCAACGTCTTTTCTTTTCATCTATGGATCAGTGAAATCAAAATGAGTGTTGTGAACAATAAAATATAACTTTTAGGTCAAACCTAGCTGTCAAAATCAAAAAATATAAATCTCACTTGAAAATAGCGTTTTTTTTAACAGAAGAGAATCACTGATAATAAATATTATCACAGAAGAGAATTATTGAAATGAAATCTTGACCTAAAACCTTCCAATATTAGGTGTTGGGTCTGTTATGTAAATATGCTCACTCTGTATCATATTCTTCCAATCTACTACAAATTTTTATTACATATGAACCACAACCTGAAGTACTCAATTATGATGGCTTAACAGACAGAAATGTTTATCCAAAAAGGACGGTACTGTGAATAAAACCTTAAAAATCTTGACAATAGTAGAACATCAGAGTTATGATAGTCGAGCACACTTGATTTCGAGGAACATTATACACCTTTGATCATTGCTTAGACATGAACATAGAATTTCATCTGTACCTTGCTATATACGCTGTACAAGCTTTTTAGGCGTCCAGATAAAGTAACTTCCATTCCTGGAATATAACTGCAAACATATGGTGGAAAGTTATAAACTCGTGTCAAGCTAACATGCTTTGCATGAAACTAGACTAATCAGAATGTTTTAGTTAGACAGAACCTACGATGTTGATATAAATAATTCCCGCTCAAGTGCTTCCTCACAAACAACAAGAGATGCTAGAGCAATGCCGGCATCCCTCACAACCTTTGGCTTTTTTGGTGTATCCGAACATGTCTCAAGATTCTTAAAAAAAATTGTACGTTTTTTCCTATCTGATAAGAGATCAAAAGGAAGTACAGCTTGCAAAAGAACCTGCAGATTGAGAAAACATGAGATCAAATCAATCTGTACCATGCTAATCGAAATTATCACAATAAAATGTTGGTGTTCATAAAATATATAGAGGTCAGATTAGAAAATCAAAAGACTGAAAAAATATCACCTTTGAAAGTTTAAGAGAATTTTCATGTAGCTGTGGAGATACAGAAAGAGGATAAGAATCCTCTTTAGAATAAAAAAAAAGTTTACCATAGCACTTACTTTCACTTACTTGACTTCGAAATTATCGCTAAACTGTTTACAGAGAACACAAAGCAAATAGGTTACTAATTATACTTTTACCTTCATGCTCAATTTTTCCTCCTCGCCTTCCTGAGGTTCTTCAAGTTCAGGATATCGTTCGACGGCACTGGATTTTGCAGATATTCTTCTCAGATTGCTTGCCTTGTTTGTGGGGCTCCACATGGAAGCCAGGTCAGCCCGAAGTTGGCGAAAAATTTTGGGCTGCAAGTTGGATGTATAAACAGCTATTACTAGCGAGTGTCGGTTCCACAAGCACCTGTGCATTGCAACTCTTTCTTTCACAGTATCGTTCAATTCTCAATAACAAAGAATTTGGCGCACCTGAAGAACGGCAAAGCACAGGTCTTCAAGTTCAGCTTTTAGAGCCCACAAACCCAATCTGGAGGCAAGCGAGCACCAAATAGCTAATGTTTCCTCTGCTACAGCTTGAGCTTTGGCGTAAGGAAGTGCATATCTGTAAAAGGGCCAATAACCAAATCACATGAAACATGACCACCAATGTACTGTAGGATTTTCCAGACAATTGAAAGGCTAAAACCAAGCTTCCATGACAACAGGACAAATTGAAACTAGAGAACTAAAAATAAGGAAAAAGTGAAAGTAATAAACTCATGAATTAGATATCATTAAGCCCTATTTGACAACCATTATTTGAAAACTATTTTCTCTACATATTCATTTTCAACCACACATTCACACAATAAAATATTCTGCAAGTAAACCTAAAACTTTTTCCTTACTTTTTAACCACACATTCTCCTAAAAATCACCATTCAAAACATTTTTTTTACCAAAAAATGGCCATCAAACATGGGCTAATTATTATTGTAACTAGGCATATCATCTCTGATGAAATACAACTACAAATGACATTAAAGGAAGGTTAGAGTAAATACATTGTTCTCATATTATGAAGACGATCTGCAAGCTTTATAAGAACAACACGTGGATCATCAACCATGCCTAGCAGCATCACTCGCACATTATTTGCCTAAAAGAAAGATAGCATTATGAGACGTTATCGAGAACTATGAACATTTTCAATGCCTATTATACACAATAACATATTGTTCTCTATCAATCAACATTCATGTGACTCCGATCATTTCGATTATTTATGGGTTATTTGATTATAAGAAATGTGAGAAAAGCAGGGATAGACTTCACAAGGATTACTTATTTAGGGGTAATTTGTTGCTTAAGAAAGAGAATTATTTGGATATGTACAATCATGTTTATTTATGTGAATCAGGTAAAAAAAAAAAAGAATCAAATTGGTCAAAGAAATATATCTTGAATGTCATTCTTAGCTACAGTTAAAAATAAATAAAGAAGCATGCATCGAAGTAAAGAAAAGGAACAGAGTTCCTATATATGCCTTCACTTTATTTTGATTAATACATGTTTAGTGGGGTAGGTATTCCACATCTTATGTGTATGTTTGGGAAAATTTTTGGTCCGTATTATAGGGGGAACTCTATCAAAAATTTTAAAAGTAATTACAGTTATAGTAGGTCAAAGTTAGCATTGATGGTGGTTACACAGTCTAACTGACATCTACCATCGGCGCATGTTACATTTCGGTCCACTAGGGTGATTCGGGTCGAGTTGTGTTAGTTTCAACATTTTGAACGTCTCTAATTTTAAACTGAACATGAAACTTTGATTTCATTCGGCTTCTTTATGGAAGATGAGTGAATTCCTATATCTAAGATGTGGCCAACTCCCACCACTTGAGGGTGTTTCGGGCTTTTGTTGGTATTATAGGACACTTGTGAGAAACTCTAGAATGACTGCTAAGCCACTAACTTCACTTAAGTAGCTGTTTAACATTTAACATCTGGTTCCATGGTTTAGAATGACTTTTACACCAGTTTTGCATTTGAAAGTAAAATTCTAGTCAAATGTTTATTAAATTGGTAATAAAATAGTTTTAACTATAGACTAAATCACACTAGTAGAAAATAGTTCATGCTCTACTGCTTCAAAAAAAAAAATTATATCATAAGAAACCTACTTCTTTCTTGAAATTTTATTAAAAAAATTACTTCTCCTCATTAATACCCTTGTCATCCCTATGACTTCATGCTCTGATTTTCTTGAGCTTCTGCTAATTGCAGCACTTGTTCTTCCTGTCATTTGAAGTTTATGTTTCCCATGTTCCATTATTGCTGACAAACAATAAAATGGTAACCTAACTTGACTATCCTCTATCTCTGCTCTCATTTTGATGTTCTAAACCATTCTTAGTCACTAAAGTTTTTGTCCTGTATTGTATGGATAAATAGGTTTTATTGTCTAAAGTATGGACCCAAAGCTGATTGGTGAACATGATGTTGACTTGAATGCTTACCTCGTCATGGCTGAGCGTTGCTTGACTCACATTCATTCTGCGGTGCCTCCGTAATAACTATAAAACAGGTATCCAGTCAATTTAATTAATGCTAAAGATTCATTAAAAAGGAAAGGGAAATGCAGTGCACAAATTTACAAGA
The DNA here is from genome assembly GCA_903798255.1 of Fraxinus quadrangulata. NCBI lineage: Eukaryota > Viridiplantae > Streptophyta > Magnoliopsida > Lamiales > Oleaceae > Fraxinus > Fraxinus quadrangulata. The sequence goes on along the minus strand of CAIGRB010005688.1, from coordinate 26,073 downwards.
ACAATATTAAGACACATGTACAAAGAAGTCAAAGTCTAGTTATTTTCCCTCAATATCTTGGCAAGACGACCCCTAGATCTAGTTCGGAAAGTTCGTTATTTTCTCACATGAGATCCACTACATGACAAATGAGCCATTCAAGCTCACTGTTTCAAAGTATGACCCCAGAGAATAATTGTTTTGTATTGCATGATGTACCTGATTGATATAACTTAGTCTGGAAACTCCAGCTACCAACTTTGCAACATCAGCATCAAACTCTCTCTCTATGCTACCCAAACTTTCACAGGTATCATCAACCACATCATGGAGGATTCCGGCCACAACTGTATCGATAGCCTACGTAAAAGCATTCACAAATTCACATGATGAATAAACGGGAATAAAAAATGAGAATTCAAATAGATGGAAATAAAAGATGAGTTACAAGCGCACACAAAAATAAACGATACAGTGGGCACCAATAATGTCTGATTATGTTGTATTTTCTCTTGTATTTTATAAGGTAAATTGCTTCTTTGAATCTTTCAATGGGAAGACATGATACAGACATCACACACTTTAGTTGTTTGCACATGGAGCATGTTTGCTAAGCTTAAAATACAATAAAATACTTTTTTCGGAACTAAAAATCCCCACAAAGAGTAACTTCTAAAAATGCTCAAACATTTTTAACAAAAATATTTACTTAAAAATAACTTTTAAGCTTGGCTAGAAATGCTAATTGCCAATACTGAAAAGATAATTGCATCATTAAGTTATATGATGTACTCATGGATTAGGGTTGTTTACCTTTTTACCATTTGATGGAACTAACACAGCTACGATTTTTCCTGTGTGAATACAATGTGATACGTAGGGGTCTCCTGTCTTCCTCAACTGACCATGGTGAGCTTTCCTTGCAAATGCAATTGCCTTTTGCACCTGCCTTCACAGATTCAGTACCCTAGTGGCGTTACAGCAGCAAATCACATTGAATGACAACATCAAGTACAAGTAGCGATGGAAAACCTTTTCATGATTAAATATGGGATACCCTGTGACGTCTACACCATCCAGAATGAGAGATCCTGCAGCAAATATACTCACTCTATCACTTCAATATGATGAATAGATGTGAACTACAAATTGCTATGTAAATTGGTCCGTCGGTACTTTTTCAAGTTTAGAACATAAATAGATGTGGTCTACATTCAGCAACGTTTTCGATGAACAGCAGACGTCATCAGGCTTACTACTCAGGCCGGCCTAATGAACAAACAAGTGCATATTTTGACTTTTACCTATCAAAATTAAGAACTTTTTTTTTTTGCAGTGTAATATTAGTATGAATATTTCAGTTCTAGATGTGCCGAATAATTACTATTGCATGCTACTCACATCAATCACGATTTTCCTACTACTATTCCACTTCACAAATTGATAGCAAATTAGTATACACCATCAGTTTTAAGCTGAACTTTTAAGAATGGATATTCCATTTTTGTGCAAAAGATTTGATTCCAGAAAGCATCATATTTTCCTTTATCATACATATCATTAAACTATCAAGAAAGCAATGGCACAAGATCAACTATTCAACAGAAAGAAGAAAATAAACACTTCAGACAGCAACAGAGGATAGATATTAAATTGCCACTGTAATATTTACTAGTTACTACTAAACTATTATAGCAGAAAAACATAAATTTGCTTTTAAAAAAAATTAGTATTCAATATTTATATTTTGACCCAATATCCAAAAAAATGTTTTTAAAAAAACAATAGCATACCGGGTTGCTCGTCCACTTTAGGCCACAGAAAGTCGACCTTCGTGGAGAGGCAGGCCCCGGAAGCAATCGCCACCGCTGTGACCGCCACGTGGGTAATTGCTGACGTCACCGCTCCATGGACAGAACCTGACCCGGCAGACGCCGCCGCGGCGATCACGTTGCCGGAAGTAAGAATGGGGCTCAAAGACGACGAAACCGCGAATTTCGGGACTATTTGATCCAAAACGCACCGGAATTTCACAGAACCACGTAGATTCCTACCTAAGAAAAATGGGTTTTTGCGTAGAATTGAAGAAGATTTGGGACTAATAAACATTGTGGATGCTGAGGTATGGCATGAAGACATGACTTTTTGTGGTAAATAGTTTGATGTATATCTACAAAAAGAGGGAAAAATTACATGTTATTGAGGGAAAAAATGGAAAGAATCTAAAGAGACGTAAACAGATGAATCTATGTATTACTACAGCTTAGTATATGAAAAAAAATTATTGTAATGTGGTTGTGAGTTTTTGGAGGGACATGATTTTAATTGAGTGAAATGAGTGGTTGCAAAGGGTGGGAGTTCTTCGAATGATTGGTTGACAGTTATATTTGTTAATATCAGTCTATTTATTTTCTGAAATTCTCTATAAAGTTGTGTAAAAATTAGTGGACCAATCAAAACTCTTTAAGATTGTTCGTTAAAGTGCGACCCACGTGTTAAGGTTGATTCATTTCGAAAAAGTGAATATTTTTTTTTATATTTTGGTCTTACACTTGTTTTTAATCGAATTTTTTGTTGGAAAGATGTTTGCTAGTTAATTGACGACGAACTATTAAGATCAATTCATTTTCTTCTTGGGTTAATCATTCACAACGCCAACATAAAATCAAGCATTCCATCATAGCAAAGCAAACGAGAGAAAGTACTTCCTTTAATTTTTTATTGTGCTTGCTCATGAATTAAACAAGTAGTATATACATCATACTACACGTTTCTTACCCTCGAAGAGTACAACTTGTTTCTGACTAATAAGCTTCATATTTCAGCTATTCGAGATTGCTAGATCTTTTCACTTGTGACCATATGATGCAATCGCATTCTTCGATCCAATTGCTTTTTTTTATCCCCTAGGTCCTTTTGGTTGGTTCTTTTCACTTGGAACCTAGTCTCACGCTTGCAAAGGGTACAAGGAGCTGACCAGCTAAAGTCCAACTCCATCAAGAACATAGTTTCAAAATCTTCAGGGTTTGTTAATCCATTTCCCAAACAGTTCAGAATCAACATAAATTGATAAAACGAGCACATTGTAAAATTAATGCACGAGCCCTCTTTTTTGTATAATTGACACAAGACGACTTATTTTTCGCCTTTATTACACAATGCATTCCTAACTTCTCACTTTTGACATTTGAATCTTCAGATCAACCTTTTTTTACGCAAATCACCCACATCGTCTCATTCCGTATATTTGCTCCATCAAATGGTCGCATGCATTCCACTCAAGTGATTTACCCAAGAGTAATTTGCAAGTTTTTTTGCACAAATCTTGAGTTTACACTACCAACGAACTTCAAACATGCATAATTTTTTTTTATCTACAACTTCAAATTGCCTCTTTTTTTGCGCTGAAATCTAAATTTGATTATCTTTACAATAGTATATTATTTACATTGTGAAGAAATCTATAACAAAAGTTGTGCATTAATTTCTTCACATGCTCCGCATTGCAAAATGGTGAACCTGTGTGTATAGCATCCGAGAAAATTATTCCACAACTTCTGTTACACATATCTTCACATTCCAAAACATTATACCATTGGAATGACAATTGAATTTAAAGTCCATCACTAGAAATAATAATAATAATAATACAATTCAAAGTTGTGCATCGAAACTTATGCACACATTAAGTTAAACAAACTCTAAATGTGGCAAGTAAATTCTACTTTTGCATAGCAAAATCAAAATTTGTACAGAAAACTCAATACTCATCCTACATACTCCACTTTGACTAGCTAACTTGTCCAGCCCGTCTAGGAGGGATTTTGTGAAGAAGTTTCAGTGAATTTCATGTTGCTATACAATGCAGGGAGCCACAATTTTTGACTAAATTAAATAAAATGACTAATTTGTCCCTTTATCATTTAATTCATTATTATGTAGAAAAGGGCATTTCTAGTAATTGGATTCATGTTGAGCCATCAATTATTGCACAAATGGGACCCACTTATCTTTCCAATGTCAAAAACTAGATTAAAATCTTCACAAAATCCCTCCCAAACAAGGACTAGATAAATTTTAAAGATCACCCAAAACTCGAAATTTATGTTGAATAGCAAATCTCAAATATTCAGGAAAAGATGACCAATTAGTATCTTAACCAAATTACTATTAAACAAATCATACAAGTGGACTACAAGCCACCATTTGTCATGACAGATGATTAGCACAAAGAATGATCTATCGAATTTGCTCAATGAAAATAAATGATAACAATAATCTACTCAATGAAAATAAAGGATAGGGAACCCCTTTTTTTGTTAACAAGGGAGTTCTTTTCAAACAAGTAAACTCGTGATATCTCATTTTCAATTCCAAATCACAAAATCTTTAAGGCTAAAAAACACTCCCCAAGCTCACTACCAATATTGGCCATAGCCAAACAATTAGCCATTTTAAAAACTAAGAGTCCAGAGGAACAAAATGCAGCCAAACCACAACGATAAAAACTACATGTTGAACAATCAAAGGTGCCACAAACCACAATTTAAAGTAACCACCAAAAGAAAAAGAAAAAATGTCTTAATTCTAGAATACATAAACTATACTACCAATGCCTAGACATAAACAGTATGCCTGCATAATCCACCAGCTTTGTATACATTGGATTGAACCTATTGTTGAATAGTCGATAGGGGCCAAAGGAGGCCATTTGAACAAACAGTCCAAAATTAGCCCCAGATTACAATGTCACAGGAGATTCAAGGATCCATAACAGAGACATGCTGTAACCCTACATTAGAATCTAACTACTCTACACAACCAACCAGCACATGGTTTCTTCAGAACCAAAAACTGTGTGCCTGGACACCTCCACCAATCACCACACAATCATACCAAGTCAACTTGCCACACACACGGTAAGATAGAGAGCCAAAAAACAGATGGAAAGTCGAAATGTATGATAATGGATTCACAGGTGCCCTGACCTAATTTTCAAAGTTAAAAATTCAAAAAATCAGTCTCCGGCACAAGATTTGCCAGCACCTATGAGTCCACCATCTCATCTTGAATCTCGTTGGGAGCAATTAGTCCGGGGATCGAAAGCATCCTCTGTCGCTCCTTTTCTCTCTGATCAGCAGCTTCCTCAGCATAAAGATCTTTGTTGTCCTGCGCAATGAATTGATAGAAATCAAGACAGTGACACATTCTGACTACAAGGATCAGCATTCAACAACTTAAGTACATGTTTGATACTCTATATGATGCATGATTGGTATGCATTTTTAGATTGTATTGGACATTAGGATAGACAATTCTTTTAACTTCTTTTTCTTCCTTAATTAATAGTCTAATATTATCTATTCCACCTTACCAAACATGTATGTTCCTCGACAATATAATGAACAAGATTTTATATTCTTTTTCTTCTTCAATAGAGTTCCGTGATATTAAATCTTCCCTACCAAACATCTCATCAGCAACCATTATGCAAAACACTCTACTCAAAAAGTTAAGACTCCATCTTTATTCTACATGGTTATTGAAAAAGCAGAAGACCATCTAAATAAAATAGCGAACCCACGAGTTACCAAGGTCTTTAAAAAAAAAGGGGGAAGCAGACTTTTAGTTACTTGCATTTTTTCCAAGAGAATAGCAAAAAGCACTCGAGAAAACAGAAGCATGTTAACAAAAGGGAACGTGGAGTGTAACAGAAGCTGAGACAATCAACCTGAGCTGAAAATTCTTTTGATTGAATGAGAAAGTCTCGTATGTGGTTCTTGAATGTGGAAAGGTCAGCCCTCGACTCAAAGAGTTCATTTACAAATTGGGTCACCTAAAAAGAAAACACAAATTAGGAATTAGTAAAAGCAATGGCAGCACAATATTTTTGTATAAGAATAATTTTTACACATTTTATTTTCGTACCTCAGTTGCTGTCATGTTGGGGAAAGACGAACTCAAAAGTTTAATGGTGTATTCACGAACATACGTGGCATTGTTCGGATAAGGGTAAGGAACTGCAGCAACGTCCCATAAAGGCTCAGTCAAAATACCGGATTCGACCTGTTTCATCACAATTGGGACAGGCTTATTGGGAAAAGAAAAAATGCATACAAATATTAAAAAGAAAAAAATGGTATAATGAGTAAGTACAAATGTTACCAGGCAGAACAAATGCTGGAGCACCAGTACATGCAATTTAAAACCGGGCTTATGGAAGGTGTCTGTCAGAACAGCAAAAATTTCTTGCTCTATTGTCAAAAAATAAGTTTTGTAGAACTGATTGCAGAACTCAGAAGCCTGACAGGAAACCAAAGAAAAGTAAGGACCAATTCGGAAAGATAGATGAGAAAAAGAAAAATGGCCACAACATACCTGAAAGTTTTTCAGCATCTCCAATAAAAGGTTAAGTCCAGTTTCCGCAATGTTCCGTTCAGTGTGCCGGAAAGCCCAAATGATGGAGTCCGTAACAAGCTTTAATTGCTGATGTAAAACCAATAGAAAACCAAAATATATCATATCAGGCATGAGAAATTAAAAACATATTTCCAACTAAATTAAAATAACTCGAGGAAGAGTCACAAATGTATTTCATATATTACAAAATAAGACACAAACCTCACTGGACAACTGGATCAGAGCAGGAAAACAATGTGCAGCAATGGCACGAAGTAACGAAAAAAATTTGAGTCGGTGCTCAGGATAATCTTCAAAATTCTTCGTAATCATCTGCAATGAAATAAACAACAAAGGCAAAACAATGAAAAATAAAGACAAATGCTATAAGAAATTCACCCAGAGTTGGCCTTCCTCAAATTACAAAACTTCAAAGCGTGAAACAACAATTTATGGCACCTAATTATCACAACCAAAACTCCTACTATCATGGGCAGAGCCAGGACTCTGCCTCAGTGAGGGCAAGATTTAGCTTAAAAAAAATTCAAATGAGATATTTATATTAAAATATTAATAATTCTACAAGTTCTCACAAGAGACAAGGCAAATCATGCTACAACAAAACTAATCAACCCAATCAACATTTTACAAAATAATTAAAATGTTTATTGTACAATTTCTTCTTTAATCCTGTTGAACTGTAATTCGTGCTCAAAAATCCTGAAGCAAAAGTGTGAAAACTAAGAAATTTAATGTCAACTTGTAATAATCTATTCAAATGAGTCAAACGAAATTAAACTGAACTGAACTAAGAGAAAAAGTGAACATATGCCAAGCAAGTGACAACTAAAAAAAATAGGAATGAAAAAAGAAAGAAAGAAAGAAAATTCAAGTGAAATGCATTGAACAAGGCTTAATTCTTGTTTGGGTTTCATTATAAGTTCCTCATAACATAAAGGTCAAAGTCAAACTTTTAACCACACATTTTGTATGACCCACAACAACTACCCACTTATCCACCATTCATTTCTATCGCATTATAATTTCAGCAATTTATAATGAAACCCAAACAAGTACTTAGTACAGAGTGAGAGAAGAAGGTAGAGAGAAACTACAAACGATAGAAAAAAGGGATAAAACCCCAAATAAAGCTTAGAAATAAAATAAAAAGGAGAAGTAACTGAAAAAGGAAAGAGAGAAGGCAGCAGCATAAACATGGGTTGAGTTACAACCAAAAGGTAAGAACAAATTAAGGAAATTTGAAATTTACATATTCATAGTGGGGGTAAAAGGAAAAATAAGGAAAAATAATGGAGAAACTAGCTTTAAAATTGCCAACGATGATGCCTTCTTTTTAATTTCCTTTTTTCTTGCTGACGTAATAACCAAAACCAAACTGAATCCCAAAAACAACAAATCAATTTTTTTCTCCAAATCTAGTAAGGGCATTTTCCCTCACTGGTCCTCAAGGTTGCTCTGCCCCAGCCCAGCATATTGTTTAAAAGAATTTAATTAATTTTTGTAGACAGAAGGGGCAGCACTGGGGTTTGGACCAGGAGATGGAAAGGAAGCAATAACAAAAAGTTCTCAACCTTAAATGAATTAGGAAACAAGCACAGATCATAATATTTGTAAAATTGTGTATCATATTCAGACTTTTGAATCTGGCATCACATGATTGGACAAAAAGAGAGAAAATATGGTACATAAACACGTGGTGTTGTGCGTAAATCGAATGTTTAGTAAGGTACATTTTTATAGATGCATGTTCGAATGAATGTATATTGACGTAAAAAATAACTTTTTTATCTGGTCAGTAAAGGAAATAATCAATCTTTTCACAAGAAGAAAACATGGATCAGCACAAACGCCACAATCTGGCACTTAATATGTCTATATAAACAATATTCACCTACCTCCAAAGTACACTGGAAAACAGCTTCAAATATGCGAGGAACATCCTCAATCATTGTCCCCTTGTATCTGGACAAGTAAAAAGAGCAAAAGGAAATTAATTGCAAAACCTGACAGCATTCTCAACAAAATTTAATGCAACTGTAATCATCAGCACCCAACATTCTAGGCTCTTATACGCAGTTCATGTCAGAGAAGAAACAGAAGAAATTCAATGTGGATGCATAATGAATACCAGTATAACAGTTCATCCAGACATTGTTGGATAGGTCACTCAAAGCATATAACGATAAAGAAAACGATAAAACGAAGTTTTTTAATGGGCCTCCATGGAGCAATAACACCATATGCAGCCAAAAAAAAATAAGAAGAAGAAGAAGAAGAAGGTGCAGCATACTTGTTAATTATTGTAGCAAAAAGAGAAAGAACTTCAGACTCTCGAGCATCAGGCAAATTCCGGGCATAATCTCCTAGCACAGGGTCCATCATTGGAGGCACAAACTGCTTTCCAATATGAGGTTGATCTTCAGCTTTGTCTAAAAATGTCTCAACGAGCTTTAGAGTTTCCCTCTTAACTGAGCTGTTCAGAATAGACATAATTGTCAGAGTACTTGTGTTGCAGGAACAAGGCTCCAAAAGTTACACTCACCGTAGAAGTTTCACAATGGATGTCTTCGATGCAAAGGGGCCTCCTTGTGCAATACTGGTAGATATAAGCTCACTGTACATTCTGTTGGACATAATTAAAATGTAAATCAAGTAAAGCATCACTGGGAAAAGAACTCAGTAGAAAAAAATGTAAAATAATGCAGAAATTGTAAGAACATAAGCATTTATGCATACCTGTACACATTGAGCATGTCCAAAAAGATCAGAGAGATCTGTGGCAAGAAATAAGTTCCAAGAGAACTGGCAGCACTTGTATTTGTCTGCCAAGCAATAAGCGTATTACATAAGATTACATTCACAAGTGCAAAGATGGAAGGCGAAAGGACAACATACACGATGAAGAGATAAAGGCCTATAAAGATTGTATTTAAAACTTAATCAATTCACATCTATTTGTACCTCATCTTCACATTACATTACTGGCAAGAGCAAATATGAACCGGATACAGAATATATATATGAGAGAACATCCTTCGACCAAACTCAATTAGTGGCACATACACCTTTCATGTGTCCATGAACGGCAGATTATGTGCCAAATGATGAGAAGGAAAATGCAATAAAAATATAATATGGATTGCATACAAGGAAAAGATGTTTGTTAACAGATCTCTTTCAACATAATACTTTACAAAATTCTCCAACTCGGATGAATAATGAGCAAATAAAAATACTCATGATCATCGAACTATTTTCAAAGTAAAAAAACGCTGAGAATGCAAAATTCAACACATCTGCAGTAGACATCTAAACCAATGGTTACTCAGACGAATTTAAACCAATGCTACTTAAACAAATTCAAATCAAACCTTACTCAGGCAAACTACCTGCAATATATTTAGAACTGCCCTAATAACGTCTTGATCTTTCAAGAAATCCACACTCTGGCGCGCCTGTCCTATAATTTCAACCCATTTCTGCACCCGACAATATTGTTTATCATTTACAATGCGTCATCCAGGGAGGAAGAAGGGAAGCAGAAGACATAGCTAAAATAGTGTCTAAGAATAAACAGATGACTAGCAAGGATCTTGCCTGATTAGGAAGAGCCATCAATCTCTGTAAATATTCATCCCTTCTATGGGGGTCAGATTCAGCTTGAATCATATGACCAACCTAAAAGGGAAGGCAGCACCAATTAAGAATGCACATGTAAAATAATCGATTCCATCTATAAACTTAAATCGAGAAATGATTAGTCAAAGCTTTGCACAAAATCATCTGTGTACCAAATAAAACAGGCTTACAGATTCATAGAAGGAGTGTATCTGATGAGGCTCAAGATCTGCAATAGTTACTGGAAGGCTTGTTAAGAGTTCTGAAACAAATGGTTCATTTTCCCCAACCTGAAATTAAGTTCAACAAGTTATTTGCCTCGTCAAATCATGGAACAAAAGGCAACAGTCTTACAGAAACATCAGAAGCGGCCTAACCTGTACAAGAACAAATTTACGCTTGCACTTCTGAACAATTTTCAAGAATGTATCACAGGCCATGTCCTACAAATAAGCAAATAAAAATTCAATAACAGAGCAAAATAGGACAATGCCAGATCAGGATAAATCATATGAACAAATTTTCGTTAGACCACAGCTGAACTGCATGACAAACAGAGAAAATTAAAGATGTCTGCAAAACATTATTAATTAAGAAAAGATGAGAATATGTATTTACCTGTACTCCAGGATGTGATTCGTGCATGAACTCAAACAACTTATTCACTACAGTTTTCAGGAACTTCCAATGAGCCCTCAGAAATCTTGGATACTGCCCAACCACATACCTGGATATCACAAAAATTCAGAAGGATTAAACTTCAACCAAATCAATGATAATCACATTCAACCATCTCTGAGGGCCACCTCCACTACACTGGAGGCACCATAACACTATAGTGATTGCAGGACCCTCTTGCAGCAATGTAACAGGTATATTATCAAATCTAACTAACAATATCACCATAATATTATAATCCTCACATTATGTTACTAGCAATGACGGCCTTGTTGTCTTTTCCTTTAGTGATTTCACAGAGGTTCAAAAGATCACGAATCACCATCACCAAAAATCTGTTTTCCTGCCAAAGGAAGAAAGTTACCTAAATCTTACAGAACAAGGTGCAGATCTTCACATATATGCATGTGCACGTATGTATCATAACAAGTCCCAAGACTCTAGATTGGTCATGTGAAACAAAACCCAATTAAAGATGTCTGGAAAGTTCAATTCCAACAAATTATAACTCTAGAGGACAAAAGAAAGGTACAATTCCAACAAAATATTTTGCCACAGCACAAAAACGCGACAGGAAACAAGAATGTTTTTACACAGGTTGGTGTATACTAAAAACTAAGCGAACTTTAGCTGCAGTGTGCCGACATACAATGCATGGTAAAGTACCATGGGTAAGCAAGATCCAAAAATTAAAATGAATGAAACCTCAGATTAGAATTAGGTTGACATGGGAAGTCAGTAATCAACCGTGCAACTAGTGAAAGGAAAAGGGGAAAAAAACAAACATAAGCCTACCTGCTCCTCCGCCATCGACCCAGATATAGATCCAATTGCCCAACACAATGTATTAAGGTTGTTCCAGGTCCAATCCTCTCCATTTAGTTGTTTGCTTAACTTAGTCAGCATCTGTATCCATACCAAAAAATTAATCTGATACTGTGTGCCCATGTAAAAGCATGCATCCAAGAAAGATAAAGACCCTGTAATTCTTAATAGATAACCAGCGTCCAGTAGGAGTCGAGAAGTCTCCACTGGAAGGAAAACTAATTATAAAATTGCATTCCAAGAAAAAAAGAAGTTTTAGCCAACAATTTTGTACGATATAAAATAGTTTAGTAGAGAAGACATGATCAGACACCGCAATAAAAAGATATGGAGTGTCCATCATAAAGATTCACTGATAGCATTTAACACAACAAATTCTTCTGACATGCAAATTTATAAATTCGACAAAGTAGATTGTGTTAGAAACTATATGTATCCTTCCATGAAGCAACAATTTAAACTTAAAAACATTCACGTATATAAGTAATTGATGATGAGTGCAACTAGAATTTTGTCTCAAGAAAGGCAACTGGTAAACTAGAGGCTTGATAATCTGCAACTCACGTGCACGTGCACCCCTCCTAGAAAAAGCATAGAAACCTGTGGCTGACACAACTAGATGTCATCACGGGTGAACACAATAAAAAGACCAAAATATGTCCTCTCTCTAAAAGATAAAACTGTTATGTTCTAGTAGGGCATGTCTAGAAGCCTAATGATTTTCCATCACATACATGAAATTATCTTCCAAGGACAACATGAGCATCACACAAAGCTATTAGTTTTTGTACCCCAAGGAAAATCAGAGGAAGAGATTGTAGGGGGGAAAATAAAGCTTCATAGTTTGCACCTTATGTGCTACATCTGATATTTGACAATCATCGAAGGCAAGGCATACCTGCTTTTCAGTATCATCATGATCAAGATGTGCCAAGTAGATCAGTGTTTCTTTCATAACCTACAGATTACAAAAAGGGTGAACATGAGGTAAACACAAGTAGATCCCAAGAGAAAAATCAGAGGAAAAGGCAACAAACACAATTTTCCCGAAAGCAGATAAAAATCAGCACAAAGTATTTCGTATCACCCATCTCATCCATTCTGATAACAATGGAAAACCAGAAAAATGAGTAAAAGACGAGGCTACTCTCATTCCTATCAAACATAAATTACGGGATGCTTTGTGCTAGGCGTATGTCAAATGAAAAGCATGTAGTAAAAATTTTTCTAATAACAGAGCATTATGATCCACATCTAAAACCACATTGGCAAGACCTAGCAATAACTATTCATAAGGAAACTTGCATATTAAAAGTTAAAAATGCATTTTGTGTGTTATGTTGCACAAAAAATTTGCACCAAGGTAAGAAAGGGAACAAAATTTAATGTGATGTCACATTACATCTCTTACTCTTTAGCAGGCAGCATAGGAACCACTTGTAACGATTTGTTGGGAACTTGCTTGCCTACTGCAACCCATTGTGGATAAAAATAACAAATCCTTTTTCACCAACAAACATCAAGCATGTAAAATAAAATAAACCCCCACTAACCCTTCTGCTTGTAGGAAAAGTCATAGCATGGAAAGCCTAAATGCAAGCTGAGATTCCAGGGCAAGTGGGTCAAAGTTACTTCGCCCACATATTAGTGTTATCTCATCTCTCTTAAAAAGCAACTAATGTAAGGCCTAGAGTTGATTGACTAAATTATTTCTACAAACTGATGTGAACATATATTGTCTTTTGAATAAGACTGAGGACCTTATACTGCACAAGGACGTCGTTGTCTTTCATAGTTTCACGAACTATATTTCCATTTTCATCTTCAACGATCAGAACTTCTTCTGGCTTTGCCATACGACATATCATCAGCAATCTCAACTTTGACATTGGATCAGCATACAGTTTCCGTCTCTGAAAGATTTGTGAACCAGGTCCATCAACCACGTTGGATAGCATAGGCTGCTTATACAAAAAAAAAATCTGGCATCAGTGTTTGCTTTATGGATCAGGGAAATTTTATACAAACATACGGTTCCAGATTCTACTCTCATCTGCTCCAGTTCCTTAATAACCTTTTTCAATAGTCTTGAGGTGGGGGAGCTAATTTTTATTAAATACTCACATTTCAAATCTGTATGTGAACTTTCCAGAGTAACAAAATTTGTTTTCAAAATTGAAAAGGAGAATATAATATACCTGTGAGCTGTAAGTTATATCATACAGATACAGACGGCAAGGAACAAATTACTGGACTATTTATGCCCTTGTTTGACGTCCATTTTTTTTCATTCTCTTTCTCATTTTTTTTCTGTTTCTTCATTTAAACCACACATTCTATCAATAAAATAATATTACATATAAACCCAAAAATTCTCCTTAATTTTTAACCACACATTCTTTCATCAATCACTATTCCAAATCAAATTATTCTCCAAAATGGGTGTCAAACACAACCTATGTATCATGCATATCAGACTTCAATATCATGCCAATATTCATGAAGTATACATATATGAGCAAAGTTAGACATCCTAAATGTCAATTTAAATATGTTACAAGAAGAAAAAGAAATGAAAATACATAAGATCGGAACTCCTTTAGTCCTTTAATAGTTGTCCGTATCAATAAATGGGTAAACAAAGATTATAAGTAACAGAATCTAACAGGCCGCAACAAGACACTTGAAGTTAATTCAGGAACAAGATTTTTACCACCTAAACAGAAGCTTCTCACTAACATCGATCCTTTCAAAAAAGATCAACTTAGGTTCACATCAGAATCATTATAAGTGGCAATTGTATACTTCTACTCCAAAGATACAGTTATACTTAAAAATCTACTTTCTATACCTCTTATTTCATTTCTCTCAAACTCGTCCAATAATATAGGTCAATAAACAACATTATATACCCTTCCTTCATAGTATTTCAGCACAAACTGCAAACTTGTAAGCTTCATCCAACCAATAAGAAAAGTATAGCAAAATGACATACTTAGACAAGGACAGGATTAAGATTAAAAACATCAGAAAAGATAAAATGTGCTAACAATCAATAATACCTGCAGTCCCATCATATTTACAGTTGCTGCAGGAATGTCCAGATTATGGTGAGCCTCAAACAGCTCCAAAACTAACGAGTTCCAATAGTCCAAGCACACCTATCATATTAGACCAATATCTATCAAGAATTATTTGAAAGAATTTTACCAGAGAGTAAGAATTCCATGGTTGATAGTACGAACATTACCTTAAAAACTTCGTTATCATCCACATATGAAATATTAATGAGATACTCAAGACCCATTAACAGGGCATTTATGTTCTCTGGTGTAGATTCCAATATTCTTATATGAGACTGCACCCAGTGAAATGTCGATCAGTAAACAATTAAAAGCCAAATCCAGGTGGCAAAGGCATGGCCATAGTCAATCCTCTAATTTGTTTAATGACACAATAGTTTAACTGTTTTTATGTGAGAACATGAAATTCGTCAGATGCTAGAAAAACATGAATCCACAAATAATTTATGAACAGCATGAGAGTGGACCTCAGAAGAAATGCAGTGCTCTTACAAATTAACAAATACAGAAACTTAGTCTTTTATAATAAAAAAATGCGCACTCTCTCTAGTCACCAGCTACTGCAGAATCAAATATGATTCCAGAAGGAAGAGAGTTTCCTACATAGGTTATGCCAACTGGTTCGCCAAACCGAATCCAAATATTTATAGAAACAAAACCAATTATATGAATCATTCACGTGTTTCCGCAACCATTGCCACTATGAGATGTACTGGCCATTTTAAACCAACGTCCAAATAAATGTGTGCGCTTCCCACCAGAAAAGGGACTCGAATGTTGTGTCTTGAGGAAATCCAAACAAATTTAGGGCATCTTTGGCATGACATTTGAAAAGTCAAAAGTGGCTTTTGAAAAGTCAAAAGTGGCTTTTGAAACTGAGAAGCTACTTAGGGACCTATTTGGATAATTTTTGATAATTCTCTAAAAGTGTTTTGCCGAATTACAAGAGCTTTTAGAGGAAGAAAGCCCAAAGTGACTTTCTCATGAAGATCTTCTACAAAAAGCAGAATAAGGAAATGAAAAATGACTTTAATTTGTGCATTATAGTCGATATGTTAATATCTTACAAAGATATGCCTTGGTCATCCATTTCCAAGCATATCATTGTTATTTTTCTCAACCAATATGTCAAAAATTCGACCTGTTGGACTCTTCATGACTATGCATTATCTTCAAGTTGAGGCAAATGAGGGAGAAGATTACCTTGTAAAACGAAGTGAAAAACAATGCTAAGTTCTGAATAAATGCCTGGACAAAGAAAAAGCGTATTTAACTCTCTAAACATGATAGAAATCTAGATAAATAAAATTGATTTCATTAAATTACACAATCACCTGCTCCTCACTATTCCCATTCGCATAAGCCTCTGGGAAATTTGTGCTGGGAGGGAGAATAGTCTTCTAGGCAACAAAAATTATATCATAAATCAGCATAAACTCCATCAAAGTTATATCAAATACTTATTTGTTAAATAGTATTACAAAGTGAGTAACTGCACTAGGTGTATACAAAACTCAGCTACGGAATCTATCTTTACATTCTCTAATAAATCCATCAACGAGACCATACAGAGGTTGATACAAAACTCAGCTATGGAATCTATCTTTACATTCTCCAATAAATCCATCAACGAGACCATAAAGATGTTGCATCAAATGCTTCTATTAAAACTTAATCGAACAAACTCCAAAATAAATTTATCAAAACTAAAACGTATGAATGTACTGTTTCAAGAAATGGCTAGCTCAATATTGCTTTAATCTTCACTACCTGCAATTGCACCATGAATATATTATACATCTTGATGTACTGTATGTTGTAAAAATCACCAAAACTTAGGGCAGCAACCTGTGAACATTAACCAGCGCAAAAAGCAACGTAACGTCAATCTCAGGATGATCGCAAAAAATTTCACTTGACAAGGACAAAATATACCTCTGACAGGCATTGAAGAGTGAGGTTGCGATAAGCAGGCACGGGAAAGAATTTGAGGAGTGTTTCAAGCTGCCAAACGAAAGGGCACAATAAGTTACTTCAAATATTAGGCACAGACGAATCAATAACCACCAAAGTTCAAGACATTAAGGAATCAAAAAGATCACAACTCCATTTCTTCATCAACAATCAACAAAAATTAAGGAGGAGGTGCAGACCAGTGGTGATTCAAAAATATAGCCCAGAGGAATCCAAGAAAGGAAAGCATGCAATGTGGACAGGGTAGCCCTGATAAGCTCAGCTCTTTGAGATGCTGATAATACGTACAAGCATAATTCATGAATGAGCTGAAACTCACTGTAAACAGACAATGAATATACAGTATTAGACAGCTTCAAGGCTGTAGCCATCAATAAAAACCTAGATGTCTAACTGTTTATCCAAGAATGTGGCCCTCAAGAAAACCTTATACTACATGATTACCTGTTTAATGATTGTTTTAACTCTTTAATCTTCTGCTGAGTCATTTCACCCCTTGAGAAGTCGAAGACCTCTTCACTTAAAAGCTGAGTAACATCTTAAGTCAAGTACATGAACTTTATCAAGAAAATTATGGAGAGCAGGGATTGCTACTTACTTTCAATATAGCCATGCAATTTTCACAAATGGTTTCACTTGTTTTTGCTGCTGCAACTAAGTCAGGAATGAATCTCTGCCACCTGGCTGGCCACTCATGCTTCAAGATCTGCGTATGAAGAGACAACAGCATAGGCGAGATGGCATATAAGAGAAAACCCAAGTAGAAGGTTCTTTTAAAACATGAAACACATGTACATGCAAAGCACGACTGCAGGTTCTATTGATGAGCATGATTTTGAGGATTAGATAGTATTACCTGAACTAATATAATATTTAGTTTGTTGACGTACAGTCTCTCCCGCCGGAAAGAGATCTCGTCACTTGAAAGCTGAGTTCAACAAATGAAATAGTGAAATTATTCGTCATACTCATTAACTGAGATCCTGCAACAAGCAGATGCCTCCAAAGTCTTCCTCAAAATGGTATGGATTATATTACCTTAACTATAACTTCAGAAATATAGTTTTTCATGCCATCTCTTTGTTCTGCAGGCAAAGCATTCCATCTATACTTGACAACACCTTCTAGAACCTGTACAGGTACTAAAAGTCATCACTTTCATCATTATATCTAATATATAATGTTAAAAAAGTAAAAGAACTAGCATGTCATATTCACTTCCATTAGAGAGCAAGGTCGATCTCCAAAAGGATACTAGTGCTCATGATACTAAGATCACATTAAGGATATAATAGACAAGCATGGGGAATTGAGTAGGAAATTTTAAGATTTAAGTTAAATTTACTGTTGTATGTTAATATTCCACATCAGTGGACAGATCTGAAATAGTTGCTAGCTGCTCGATAAAATAGGTAAACCATTGACTGCCAAGTTTCTTTTATTCCAGGGTCAAAGGGGTCAAACCAATTTCTCTCATTTAACAAGATAAGAAACTATGTTATACCTTTAATATCTATATTTTCAAGCACGTATCACCCATAAATAGATACAATACCACCAAACAATCACAAAAACATAAAACATAATTTGGTTTGGACAATATGCCCCTATTTGGCCCCCATTTCTAAAATTCATTCTTCCTTAAACTCATTTTCAACCACACATTTCATAGAAGCCAAACTTTTATCACCATTTTAACCACACATTTATTATCTTTTATCAAAATTTACTAAAAATCATATTTTTAGCTAAACCAAACAGGAGTTATATGTCATTTACATTTCAATCAGTCAGACAGACTGAGGCCTCTTTTTAAAAACACAGACTGTGGAACCTACAGGAGAGAACTTTTAAATTGTATTTGTCAGCTTTAACAGCCTTTGCATGTAGACACTGAAATGGATGAATCTGTTTTCAACTTGCTCATTAGATGTGTCATATGCAGGTTTTTAGCAAGAAGGCATTGATAAATAACAATATAATCATTTCCGATATAACCTACAGGAAGTAATATGAATTGAAAGTACCCATAATTTACTATTTGACCCACCCACCCAAATTGAAAGGAGGGCAGACATGCAAGGAGAGTCGACAAGTTGGATATAGGTTATATTATGACAAACCCCAAGTCCACCGCCCAAATGCAAAAGACTACTTATACAAATATCATGACTGAGACTGACCTGCAAAGCAAAAAATTTAGTATTCAAGTTTTGTGTATTTGATAGAATGTGAACCACTTGAAGCCACATATCTGGATTATTTTGCAGATCCCGCAAAATATGGTCTGCTGCAGTTCTCTGAGTCATAAAAAGCAAGACAAAAAAAAAGTAAGTTCCAAAATTAACTTAATATTGATAGATAACATTTATATAAGCTAAAAGTAAATGCACAGATTATGAAGACTAAGCATTCCTTTCAGGCAGAATCTCCTTAGAAGCAGACTTCAATACTACTTCATGTGGTACAAGCAAGTACATTTTTTAAAACTAAGTCAGAGTTGTTACCAAAATAAATAGAAGAAATCATGTTAATAAGGACCAGAGAATATTAGGAAAACAACAAGTTCAAGTAATCAAATTCATTATTCACAAGTTGTCAAGTGGTGCGCCTGACAAAACCAACCATTTAACAACCAGGAATGAATTTCAGAGAAAAAATTCATGAAGTGAAAAAACTGCACAAGCAGATTCCTTAAATGCGTGAAGTTGGATGGATGCTCTCACCGAGTCATGATCCCCAGCCTGCCACACTTCTCAACAAACAACAACAACATCAAGCAAACACTTGTACCCATTAAAGATCAACTATGTGAATCATTTTCATCATTCAATTTGAAACACAGCACCTCTCCTCAAAGGTTATAGGAAATTAAAACTTTTCTGATTTTGGCCAACTTGCTGCCTTCTAACAAATTCCTCCTGGGTTACATTGCTCTCAGGAATGGGAACTCGTTTAAATCTATTGAAATCATGGTCTAGCATCTAAGATGTCCCTATACTTTATCTTTATACATCAGCAGAGTGACATGAAATCGAAAAGACTGCATTAATCAACATCAATCAGACCCATAGAGAGCAGCTAACAGTCCACCTTATTTCATCAGATCCTGTCAACAATAACATACACACCACAAATTCAGATTCGCAACCAAGATCCAAGATCCACATCTACAAATTTGAAATTTTCAGTGTTTGTCTTTGGATCTATTTGAGAGGTCTAAATTTGTAAATTCTCTCCCGGCAGCACATGATGAGAATGTCATATTTCAACATTTGGACATTAAACCTAGACTATACATATGACAATTGTTCCCCTTTGTGTATGTTATTAGAAATGTCGTTCAGTACATGTTCCTTGCCTAAATTTAAATTTTGGGGAGCTCGACAATGGTACGCTTCAAAATATGATTTTATAATGCAGTAATTTTATAAAAGAAACTGAAACAGCCTAATTACTGTCATTGTGTAAAAAAGCTAGTTGAGGCTTACACCTTGAATACCACCTAATGTGACGCTTTCATAAAACACCTCAAAGGTTACACCTTGAGGCACATTTGGTAAACCTTACATATGTACGATACGGGGACATAGCTAAAAAGAGTTCGAATTTTGGACACGGGTACATAGGTACGTCTTTCAAACTTCAATTTCTTTTTACTAACCCAAAATTTCATTTTAAATAGAACAAAATCAGTTGTTCATAAAGAAGGAAATGAGTAGGGCTAGGCATGGTCCGGTTCTAAAGAGAACCAAACTAAACCCGAATTTTCGAGTATTTGGTAAATGGAACCGTCGGGTCCAAATTTAATTATAGAACCGCTCGATGTTCGGTTTGGTTCTATTCGGTTCCCGAGTTCCGAATAATAATTGCATTTTTTTTATATTACAACAACGCTACATTAATTCGACTATGACATGTTCAATCTTCACTCTTACAAAATAACGTAGTTCAATCTCGCAATATCTTTTGCACCTCTCTTTGTTGAGTTCTTCATAAATTTGACTGTTAAAATTACAAGAAAAAAAAGATGGCGAGTTGACAATAATAGGACAACAGAAACGACACTACGGTAGAATAAGAGATTTGAATAAAACTTAGGTCAATTTGATGAAGTTGAACTTGGCTGGAAATTAGAAATGGTGAAATCATATTTTGGGTTTGGTAAATTAATTAGTTAGCAAATTTATTTTTAAAAAATAAAATAATTTGACTTATTTAAAATAAAAAATCTAAAAAATTTGGGAGATTCGGTTCTTCGGTTCTTGGTCTAGAACCGAGAACCGAACCGAACCCATCGGTTCTCAATTCAGATACCCGTTTGTGTATTTAAATTAAGAAGAACCGCTCGGTTCGATTCAATTCGAGAGTTTGTCCAGCCCTAAAAATGAGTATTGAATAAGGGGTTAAAATGAATAAAATAGAATTTTGGGGGTTTAGGTTTCAATTAAGGGTAGTTAATTACTAAATGTCATATAAAGTAGAAAATAAGTGACTTGATTACAATTTGAACTTAGTGGAATACTAAGTAGCACTATATGGAATCCATTTTCATTTTAAACAAAAAAACTATAAACCATCGATACAGAAAGGGAAAGAAGGAAAAAAACAAAAGGGAAAGAAAAAAGAAAGAAGAAATAGAAGGGAAAACCTAATGCCGCCGCCTTCTTCCACCCTCCCGGCAGCGGTCTTAGATTCACATAGAGCAAAAACGGGAAAGAAAAAAAGGAAGAAGAAAGAAGCAGAAACGGCAAAGTGTCCAGTTGAAACTTGAAGGATCCGACACGTATCCTTTACTCATACCCATGTTGTATCATGTTGACACGAGTACTTCATCTATTTCGAAGAGTCTGAACATCAGAGCCCATGAGCATACTTTTGAATCTTTATATCATTTTATATTGTTCTATTGGTTTGTCTTAACACCTACAATTCAAAGCTCCTCAAAGCTTCCACTTTGCCTTAGAAGAATAAAAAATTCTTAATACCCAATTGAGCATTTTTAATATGAGATTACAATTTGATGGAACCCAAAGGTATGTTGTTAGAAATTGAGCTTTAAACATACCAATTTCAAGACATTGTATCTATTAAAAAATATCAATAACAACATTATGCCATTTTTGGAGATCAATAATGGCATTTTATTTAATTAACGATTTTACTATACTTGCATGTTTTATTCAGTCACCTCCAGTTAATAGGTTACCATTATCTTGTTTCTTTACCAGCTACATAGATAGATCCAACCAAAGCTTCCAAGTTAACCAATGAACCATCCAATAGGTAGAACACCATATAGATCTATATAAAAGATTTCCTTCTCACCATTGAGAATTCATGATAACAATCAAATGTTGTGCCCATGAACACAACACAAGGCAATAAAAATACAAGATTTCATAGATTATGTTTCCCAAAGGTATGTTGTTAGAAATTGAGCTTTAAACATACCAATTTCAAGACATTGTATCTATTAAAAAATATCAATAACAACATTATGCCATTTTTGGAGATCAATAATGGCATTTTATTTAATTAACGATTTTACTATACTTGCATGTTTTATTCAGTCACCTCCAGTTAATAGGTTACCATTATCTTGTTTCTTTACCAGCTACATAGATAGATCCAACCAAAGCTTCCAAGTTAACCAATGAACCATCCAATAGGTAGAACACCATATAGATCTATATAAAAGATTTCCTTCTCACCATTGAGAATTCATGATAACAATCAAATGTTGTGCCCATGAACACAACACAAGGCAATAAAAATACAAGATTTCATAGATTATGTTTCCCAAAGGTATGTTGTTAGAAATTGAGCTTTAAACATACCAATTTCAAGACATTGTATCTATTAAAAAATATCAATAACAACATTATGCCATTTTTGGAGATCAATAATGGCATTTTATTTAATTAACGATTTTACTATACTTGCATGTTTTATTCAGTCACCTCCAGTTAATAGGTTACCATTATCTTGTTTCTTTACCAGCTACATAGATAGATCCAACCAAAGCTTCCAAGTTAACCAATGAACCATCCAATAGGTAGAACACCATATAGATCTATATAAAAGATTTCCTTCTCACCATTGAGAATTCATGATAACAATCAAATGTTGTGCCCATGAACACAACACAAGGCAATAAAAATACAAGATTTCATAGATTATGTTTCCCAAAGGTATGTTGTTAGAAATTGAGCTTTAAACATACCAATTTCAAGACATTGTATCTATTAAAAAATATCAATAACAACATTATGCCATTTTTGGAGATCAATAATGGCATTTTATTTAATTAACGATTTTACTATTCTTGCATGTTTTATTCAGTCACCTCCATTTAATAGGTTACCATTATCTTGTTTCTTTACCAGCTACATAGATAGATCCAACCAAAGCTTCCAAGTTAACCAATGAACCATCCAATAGGCAGAACACCATGTAGATCTATATAAAAGATTTCCTTCTCACCATTGAGAATTCATGATAACAATCAAATGTTGTGCCCATGAACACAACACAGGGCAATAAAAACACAAGATTTCATAGATTATGTTGATCTTCATTTCAAAAAAAATTCAGAACAGGCCTGCGGTGATTGTTTTGCAGGGGCCCACACACCTTCATAAATAAATTCTGACACATGTACTCAAAACCATGTGCATGGAGCATAACCAAAGGTTTCAAAGATGCTTTCCCATTCCAGTTTAAATCGCCTATCGGTGATTTTCAGATAAGTTAAGTAAAGGTTGCTTCTGCATTCAATTTCAAGTTAGCAAATAAAAAATGCCTTGCGAAGATATTGCTTTCAACATAACTAAATCCTCAGGAAATGTGGATCTAAAAGAATACACATTGTATACTGCCTCCACCCACAAAAAAATACGTAACAACAAGATCTCACGCTTTCTTCAAATTTTATTGTTCCTAACCTTCAATTATATAATTTTTACCTACGAACATATATCCATAAAAGGTGCCAGACGAAACAAAGATAACTGAACCTTAATAAAGCATGGTACAAACCACGAGCATGCTGAGGTATTTATGGTTTCCAACAGCTTGAGAATTCACTTTACAGGCATCAATTCACGTGAACCGAAGAGACTACTCTTAGCGGCTCGCCAGTTACAAAAGTAACCAAAATGACATATTTTTAAAGAGATAGTCCCAATCTTTGCTGAAATCTTAATTCTACAGAGTGTAGACCCTAGCAATTGACTTCTTGCTAATTCGAAAGCCCCAGCAATTAAAAACCGAAGAAATAAACTTATCTAACTCTCCCACATTTCCCAAAAACTTTGGGAACGAAAATAAACTTCTCTAACTCTCCCACATTTCCCGACAACTTTGTGAACAAAAAAGAACAAAATAATGCGAGTAACTTAATAGCCAACAGTGAAAAGAACGGGAAAAAAATGTTTTAGACCTCTTCTTTAGATCCGGTGCCATAGAAAGCCGCCACTGTAGCATCAAGCAAGGCAACGTCAATCGGCTGACTCAAATCCCGTAGCTTCTCTGCCGCCATGGAGAGATCACCACTCAAACCGAATTAAACCCAGCAAAAACCACTAATCCAAAACCCTAAGGAGAAGTTGTACGGACCAATCCCTGCTTACGTATAGATATAGAGAGAGACAGACGGACGGAGAAAAGGGTGAAAAGTGGAATTACACAGCTCAAAATTGAAGCAGAGAGAGGAGGGGTTTTAGAGAGGAACTTTGAAAATGATTCGAGGCTTCCCTCTTGCTTTATAACGCAGAGAGTGAAATAGAAAGGGCTTATTTGTAGCGAGTTGGGCTTGCAGAAAGGCCCAGAATGGAATTATAGCCGTTTCTAAGGATAAATTTCATTCGGATCAATGACCTCAAACTTTAACTCTTGTTTGTCTATCATTAATCTAAAATATTATTTGTTATAATAAAATTATCCAACAAGCATTTATCCAATAAAATATTCTACACACAAACCAATAAAGTTACTTTAAATTTCAACCATACGTTCTCCAAACATACTATTCATTATTCTATTTTTCTCCCAATAATGAGAGACAAACACACCCTAATTTATTTCAATTGAATCGTTATGTTTTAACTAAACTTCAAATTCAACCAGCATGCTCTGTTTGAGCTTTATTCTTTCAAATTATTTTTCTTCAATTTTATTTTCAATCATACATTTTTCAATAAAATAATTTTGAATGTAACTCAAATTTTTTTCCCAACTTCTTTACCGTACATTGTTCAAAAACTTCATTCTTCTTCAAATCTATTCTCAAAAGATGGTGCTCAAACGTGGACTATATCAAGTATGGTAACCTATCGTCCTAAAATTGATCAAATGCTTATCAGCAATAAATCATGTGTAGATAACAAATGATAACATATTGTAGATTTTAGAAAATGTGTGAATGAATCGCGTGATTGACCAACGTAATGTATGTTTGAGAAGTGATTAATTTAAGTGATTATAAGTTATAAATCATAGAAATTTGTAGATAATAAATGAGTTGATCCTATAAAATGTTTGAATAATAAATATGTTTGACTATCTTTAATTATAATTTATTTCACTTCCCGAACGTATTTGTAACCTATGAAATTTTTTATTTGTGGCCAATTAATTCAATAATTTGTGATCAAATTTTATAGAATTGTGATATTAATATATATAATTAATAGAATATATATTTAATTAATTATTTCATAAATAAAA